>JANZLH020000079.1:2307130-2321709 GCA_026770325.2 Erythroxylum fimbriatum | reverse complement strand
TGCCAACGGGCTGCTCATGCTAACGGGCTGTGGAGAGCGTGGATCGGGCTTGGGCCTGTCATAGCCGTTGGGTACGGGGCTTGCTCTATGGAGGATGGGCCTATCGGCCCATAGGTTGTCTTAACTGGGTCCGGGCCTTGCACGGCCGATCCGACCATTTCTAATAATAACTCATTTACTATTTAACTTTTATTTTTCATGTTTCATTCTAGTTTATATTCACAATTTCCGTATTAATCATACAAGTAAAAAGTTAAGAAATAAAAATTATACTGTGATTTTCTTATTATTAGTTACCAAACAAACAAGACCTGGACAAGACTGAGGACCTTACTCTGTCTTGGACTTCTCGGAACCGTAGGATCGGTCTTAGTAGTATCGGGTATAAAACCAAGGATGTGTGGCGAAAGTTTTTCAAATATTATCCAGTGTGGTTATCTCATTAAACGTCGACAAGTAACCGCAAGATCAGACCGTGAAAACTATTATGATTGCACGTGTACGGTAGGTGGCAGCCACTAAACCCAACCCCTAATACTCGCAGAAACCTAATAAAGCAAGGTAAATCAAAACCGAAAATCTCATTGGACAAGCGACCTTTTTATTCAAGTTTCGCGGCAACTCACTGCTTTCTCTCTCTAGAGGCGCCTCTTTCACTTTGAAACTCTCTCCCTCTCTCTCTCTCCAACTCACTATCTCAACCCTCAAAGCAAAACAAAGTTCGACTCTTTTCTCTCTCTCATGAAACCTTTATTTGTCTGTGTCACTCAGTCCCACATCGCCTATGCCTGTGTCTGTAAGTTGGCATTTTTGGATCTGTGAATTAGGGTTGTAATCGGTGCAATTTTCAACTTTTTTTCCTTTTTTGTTGGATTTTACAAATACAAGGTGAATTTGGACCGCATTTAAGTTTCTGTTGTTATTGAAATGCCTTTCGGATTTTCTTATAAGTGGGTTTCTCAAGTTTTCTAAGTTTGTTTGTGTTTTCTTTTGGGTTTCTGTAGTGCAACCTCGTGTTTTATGGGTTTGATGTTTTAGAAGTTTGGAGCTTTTGGCTCTGAGTCTGCTTCAGGCTCTGTTTCTTATCGTTTTTCTTGTCTTCTTATTATCCTCTTTGTTATATTTTTTAAAAATCAGCATTTTGAATTGATTTTTAGTTTGGCCTGTTGGGCTTGTTTTTGTAGAATTTGAAAATCCGAGGTCTTTGTGGATGCCTGTGATTTAATAGTTTGCCATATTTTGACGGACGGAGTTGGTTTATAGAAACCTTTTTACGCTTAAAGGTGTTTTTGATATTAGCTTCCAACTGCTGCTTCCTTTTTCCTTCCGCGCCGGATAATGCACTACATTTCACTTTGCAGATTTGTACATGCATGTGCTTTAATCGATTGAAAGAGCTTCCAGAGAAAATTGGGAGTTCCCATCAATTTAGTGAACCTGCCCAGTTTAAAGGTGTTTCTGATATTCGTTTTCAACCGTTTGCTTCCTTTTTCGCCTTTCACGTGGGATGTAACTGCATTGCATTTCACTTTGGAGATTATGCATTCATGTGCTTTATTCGGTTGAAAGAGCTTATAGGAAATAGGGATTTGCCGGCAATTCATTATTTATTAATACTTCTACATGCCTATAATCATGTTTACACATACATGTCTCTATTCAGCGTGTCTTCTGGATTCTACTGCTGATGTCTGTTCAACGAACTTCATCCTGCTGTAGATAGTGAGGTGAATGCTATCGGAATTAGGCAACGTGAATGACATGTTATGGTTGCCTGTAGATACGAGTCTTTAATGGCTCCAACAAGGAAAAAAAGTGTGAATAAGCGATTTTTAAATGAGGTCTCACCTGAAAAGGAAGCCAGAAATTCATTCAGAAATAAGCCACGAGTGCTTGAGGTGAGAATTTTTATGTTCTTTGTCAAGATTGATAGTATAGTCCAGTAGTTTGATTTTGGGCTCAGATTCCGATTCTTCATTTGTTGTTGGCCCATCCATTGTGAACGTGGACTTGTTAATAATGTGCCTCTTTAGCTATTGGAAAAGGTGTTTCTTGTTTTTTGCAAAGCTAACTTGGTAGATATTATATTTTTATTGACTGTTTGATCTCATATTCTCTTTTTAATTTTATTTTCTGTTTCATTTTTCTGCCCAGAAGTTGGGACCTCGATGGAGCAATGAGGAACTTCAGCGTTTTTACATTGCATATCGACATTATGGAAGAGAATGGAAGAAGGCATATATTATTTTGCATTGAGACTTAATATCTTACTGCTCATCTCTGTTTATGCTACCATATTTTATGATTTTTCCTTCATAGCTGCTACTTCATCTTATTGACACATTCTTTAACTTTATTTCAAATTTTGATGCTTATTTTGAATTATTTGTTTGTGTTCAGGTTGCTGCTGTAGTGCGTAATAGGTCCACAGAAATGGTAGAGGCCCTTTACAATATGAATCAGGTGTTTTCACTCATCTTTTTTTATCATGATTTATTGCATTATTTTCTATTGAATAAGTTTGTTTAGACTAACATCTTGACAGAGTTGAGCTGTAGTAAGGTTGTTTAATATGTTAGGTCAGTGATTTTCAGAATGAATTTGTAGCCGTGCTCTTAATCGGTTAAAGTGTAATTGTTCATCTTGATTTCTACTGTGGTTAGTCCTAATGAGGAAAGGCATTATAATCACTGCATTAGTGGGTAATATAGAATAATTTTAACCTTTGATACCCAATGAGGTGTTGATTTACCCAGTATGTAATTAACCAATTTTAATGTTCTAAAGGACCATTTTCATCACGAATGTGTGAATTAAAGATTCAACATAGGATTTTAATGATGATTGTGATACTGTTTAAATGGTACCAAAAGAAAAAAAAAAGTGAATTGAGGCAACTAGGCTTTGGTGTTTCACACAAGTGGACTACTAAATGGATAATTGCAATTAAGACATGGAAATGCAAGTTTATTGATAACAGGTGGTATCTTTATCTTTTGTGTTGGCTACTAAATCTCTATCTTTTGTGTTGGCTACTAACTTGTTTGTCAAGTTGACCTTTTCCTTACTAAGTTGTTTATGACTTTTTTTCTCTCTCATATTCTGATTTGAACAGGCATACTTATCCCTGCCAGAGGGACTGGCTACTGTGCTTGGCCTTATAGCTATGATGACTGATCATTACACTGTCCTGGTATCATTCAGTAGCCACTACTGATGTTTTCATTCTTTTTAGGGATTATGCTTTCATTGTCAATAAATGTTGGGAGGAAGAGTTTTCTGCATCCCGCCTCATATTATTTGTTGATCTAGCAGTTTGCTGTTGGTGGGGTTCTTCAAAGATTCTATATTCCACATTATTCTAGATAGTTTAATAGCTTGGTTTCCCACCTGCGGATGGTGCTTGTTTTTCCTCTGATGTTGATGCTGCAGAAGGGAGTGGAGAACTTGTTAGAAACTCTTTAACAACTGTTATTGATTATCGCTTCTTCCTTAACTGTATCTAGGTAATGGTGCAACAAGGTTAATTCTAAATTGGTACCTATATGGTATAGGCCGTTGACAAAAGATTTAGGATTTTATTCAATAATGGAGTTAATATCAATACTTTAGGATAAATGATCTAAAAAGAAAATTTGCAAAACTCAGTTATGCTGTAAGCTCAAAACATTTCAATTAATTACAAACGATAAGTTGTCCATCTAGAATCACTATTTAGGCCATTTTCATTAATTTTTACTCAATTAGAAATTAGGCCAATAGTTACTTTTGTTTTCGGAAGAATCAGTTCGTCCCCTAGTTGATTCCACTAAATAGAAACCTGGGTTTAATATGGAGGATGGAACTAGGGTTGCTGGAAACATTATGGACCTTGTTGATTGTGAATTTTTTATTGTTTGCAATTATTCGTTTCATTTTCCATGTTTTCCCTTTGTGTAGAAAATATTGAGAAAGCAAAGCTATGTCCATAGTGATTAATACTCAAAAGTTTTTCCTTTTTCATTTTATATGTTTAATCAGTGCAGCGTATCAATTTGTGCATAGTATGTAAAACATCTTAAAATATATATTTCAGTATCCACAACTAAATGAATGACTTAAGCAGTTAATATTCATGCATCCATAAGAAAGATAGTCAAGTTTATTAATTCCCAATTCAAATAAGTATCTTCTAAATAGATGGGTGGGAGAAAGCATCTTCTGACAAACTATTTGGAGAGAATTGATATTTTGGACTAGAGAGTTTGATAACAGAGGGAACGTTTAAGACTATAATAAAAATGTTAAAGAAAAGTTTGAAAGCATATTCCACAAAGTAGGAAATACAAGAAAGGAGTTAAATCTTGTCTAAGAACGTGAAAAAATGTATATTGAGCGTTTTCCCAAATTTAATACATTTGGAACACATGTTTTGATATGTTGTCGTGTTCTTCAATTTGAGAAATTACATAAATTAATAACAGATAACTCTGTTTTTTTCCCCATGATTTCTTTTTGGAAATTACTTCAGCCTTCAGCAACTAGTTTGTTATTGCGGTGTGGTCTACTAGTCAAAACCGTGGTATCAGCTGCACTTTAATTAGAAAACATAGTAATTCCCTGACATAATTTTGTGGTATTCACTAAAATTAGTTGTGAACTTGAGAAATACTATGTAACAATGAGGTCTTGATGAAGCACATAATTCAAATCTTGGGGTTGTGTTTTCAGTAAGCTATTGTTGCCAGTTTGAATACTTAAGAATTGGATTGCAGCAGTCATGCAATTTATATGCTTTTTAGTTAGGTTGCAATGTTTAGTTGCTTAATGTTTTTTGGAAATTAGAAGCAATTTATATGCTTAAGGATTATGTTTGATCATGTGACAGTGGATGTTTTCTGCTTACTAGCATAGGCTAATTGAATAGATTCTGACCCTGCAGGAAGCTAGTGACAGTGAACAAGTGAGTATTGATGTAGCAGGAATGTCCCAAAAGCTTCATAAACGCAAGCGACTTCAATTGGAGCTTAGCGAATCTAAAGAAGATATTTTACAGTTACCAACTGATGGATGCTTGTCATTACTGAAGAGAGCACGCCTTGATGGTAAAGCACTCTGGCTTTCAAGAATGCTTTTTCTTGACATTAGTAAAAGGTCTTTTGACTTTGTTCTGGCTTTGGACCAAGCTTGCACTTAGGAGCATGGAAGCTCACCTACTACTTGTACATGCCTATTTACATGTTTGTTGCTGTTTTAACTTCTGTCTTGCAAGTTTTACTACAGATTTTTATTCTTGATGTCAAACATTTAAAAATTAGTTTATTCTAAGTAGACTATTTTCCTTCTAGATGAGTGAATATAATTCTTATAGGTCCTTTTAGTAATGTTATGTCATAAGTGGTATTGCAAGAGACTATATAATGGTAGAGATTTACTTTTAACAATCTAATAAACATTGTATCATATCATGAAGAGCATATGAGCAATATGATGCACATATTCTGTTGATGTGACTTTACTATGAGACTGAAATGTGATGCATTTGAGAGCAGTTTGTTGGAGGATGGACATAGGAAGTGCTTGGAAGTAGCTGTAAATGCTGATAAGAACTAAAAGTTTTACCTCTTTAAGTATGGTAGAATTAGAATTCAGAGAATATGTGAAAATTAGATCCTTCCTTGACTTACTGGTTGTTTTAGTGGATTATTTTGTGTGTTTGATATGCTTTTCTATTATCTTGTTTCTGTTTAACTTTCTTCATAATTGTATTTGATATGGCTTGCTGGTGAGATTGCATCAGTACAAGTCAAGTAATGATCAGTATTTGTTAACTTCAATAACTAATGGTTGCCAGGAAAACTCTGAAAATTGCATCCGAGGATTTGTAGTCATTTTAAGGCTTTGCTTATCAGTTTACTGGCTTTAATATAGTAATTAGCCGTGATGATAACTCAACTCTTTCCATAGTGTTCACATATTTCAATTCCAACAATTTCTTGACTCTCTCTATACTATTGTCCTCGTATTTCCAAAATGTTCTTGATATTCATATGTCATTTGGTCATGAATTGAAATGTTGCTTGGGCAGTTTTTTGCAAATGGATGAACTGAGTATACCTAATGTAAAACTTGATATTCCACTTGATAATTTAGGCTGCCAGCCTCGTGTGGTGGGGAAAAGAACACCTCGTGTTCCTGTATCATATCCACCTAAGAAAGATGATGGGGAGAAGCATGTTCTGTTAAAGAAGAAAAATCAGAAGTCAGATGTTGATGGTTATGATGATGAGGTAGCACATGTTGCTGCATTGACATTAACTGAGGCATCACAGAAAGCTGACTCTCCTCAAGCTTCTGAAACACCACAGAGAAGAAGTAGACATGTGGATGTGTTGCCTACTCAAGGCTCAGATAGGATGGTAACTAACTTTTTCTGTCTACTTGGGTAACACGTGTTGTCTTGCTTATACTATCCTTTCTGTTGTATGCAATAAAATAACTTTATATCAACTCATTAGTTTCAGCAAATCGAGTCAGCTGCTAGGAAGTATCATAATACTTCCATATATAATGATGGGTTGGGGGATGTTAAGGAAAGCAAGGAATACAATATTTATGCTGATCCCAGGTGTACAAGCTCTTTGTTGGATATGGAAGGTGTAGGTACTGTTGAAGTTGATCGAAAAGGAAAGAAGTTTTATGGAAAGAAAGTAAAAGTGAAAGAGCTTGGGAACAGTCAATCTGATGGTGGTGAAGAAGCCTGCAGCGGTACTGGAGGAGGACAAACAATCGGAGCTTTAAAGGGCAAGGTTGGAATTGAGGTGTCAAATGCAAAAACTGCTGAGACCTCTGCCATAGATAAAAAGAAACGCTATAACTTTTCCTCTGGAGGTAGCTTGCTTAAAATTTTCCTTGAGCTAGATTTAAGAATTTCCAAAGCATCCTTCACTTCAATGGTGGAAAAGACTTAGCCAATTTGCTATTCTGATCAATTTCCCTTTATTTGCTTAATTTTTACAAGAAAAAAGGTGTTACGAAAGTTGCAACTGAACTTTTGTGAGTACACACAAAAGCATTAAGAAATGCCTTTTTTTGTATTTTTATTAGAACTTTGAATTTTCTTCTGTTCATATTAGGAAAACTTAATGTGCTGCTGTTAATATTAGAAATACTTATAGGGTATTCAAGATTGGAAACATAAACAGGAATCTGACCTGAGAGTTTGGGAGCTTACCCTTCTTGTTTCAGTTTCAAAAGAGTAGGCATCTATTTCATATTGAGTAAGAGCCTCACAGTGCATTATGAAGTAAAAGAATAGGGGATCTTGGGTCAAATTTTAAGAAGCCTGGGATTTGTATCATAAAATGTGAAGAACAATCTTATTGCTCAGAAACTGCCCTCTTTCACCCTCTTTCTTTTAAAGAATTCAGGACTATCTTTTCCTATAGTTTTCTTGTGGAAGCATTTACCTTTCTATTGCTTGCTGGAAGATAGCACCCGAACATACCAAATGCAGTTAGAATTTTGAAAGCATGTACGTTTGGTAGTGAGATTGATCAAAGAGAAATATTGTGAACTATGACACCACTGAGGTTATCAGATTCTAACAAGTTTTGATTATGCTTTTGTCTGGTGACATTATATTTAGTCTGGTGTCTTTTTAACATGTATTTCACTTTTTGATGGTTTGATTTTGCAGATGAATTCTCTGCTTTGGATGCGCTGCAAACATTAGCTCATGTATCTGTGATGGAATCTGGTCAGTGATATATATGCATTATCTAAATTCTCTTGTCTAATTTCCATGGCAACATCGGGATTGTATTCATGTAGAAAATGGTCTGGATTCTGAATCATGTGATATCAATTTATCTAGAAGAGCCGTAAATCTGAGGAAATGATAATGATTAGTCTTTGCATTCTTTATATTCAGCTGGAGCACACATTGATGCTTTGTTTAATTGCAACATAAAGTGAAATCTGGTCCTTTGAAAATTTCCTTTTTTTGGGTCATTGATGGCTTATTCGTCCTATACACTTCCTTTTCTATGAATGGCTGAATATTAGCTGCTCGAGCGCTACTTTCATCCCCTTGTTCTCTTTTACTCCCTCCCTTCTCTCCTCTGTTTTTTTTCATCACTGCTTAATCCGAACTATTAATGGGGTGGTGACTAGGTTTTGCATTGCATGCTATCTGCTCACACTTTTTATAAATACAATCATTTTTATTGTTGTTTCTGTGTTGGATGTAGAATCTTCTGTGCAGTTGACTGAGGGAAAGAGTGTGCTTGATGTGGGTGATAAATCCACAATACCTGTAACAACATTTACTAGTGATCAATTAGACAAAAACAAAATTATAGGACAGAAAGGAAAAGTACTTCCATCTGGGAGAGAGGTTGAGAGTGCTGCCTCAAGAAAGTCCAAGCTCGGAAGGCAATCAGCTATTGATTCTAAACCTGTTTCTGAAGTAAAGCCTTTGTTGCAATCTACCAATAATAATGTTTCAAAAAGAAAATGCCAGAACTCGGTTTCAAAGGTATCACATTCAGTAACATTGTTCAAGTTGCATTCTTATATTTTTTCTTTTTCTTTTCAAACTTTGGTCTTAGTAAGTTACAAAAAAAGGAAGATGCAAATGTTTGTTCAAGTTGCAGATGCTGAATGGTGAAACTGCTGTAGATCCTCATACAAGTAAACAATTGCAGTCTGGGGTATGCATAATATTCTTTTTTTAAGTTGCTAGACATATATTATTCAATGTTTCAATTAAGTAAATGATTTGCCACTCTGCCCCTAGTTTTATGTTTCTTTGTTGAACTCCATTACTTTTTATATGAACTTTTGTTTTCTTTCCTTGCTTTGTGGCTTTGTAATTGGGGGCTTAAAAATACTTGAAGTTTAGCTTGTTGGTTTTATATTGACAAGGATCTTGTTTGTATTGGAATTAGTTATTAGAAGCAATATGTCAACTCATAAAGTCAGCACTTAAATGAGTCTTTAGTACTTGTTTTTTATTCACTCATGCATGTAGGAATCCAAAAGATGGCAGCTTATATCAAAATTTATGAACATAGTCAATGCATTAGTTGCTAACATCTCAAAAAACTTCAAATATTGATAGTTTCTCATTACTAACTGGGTTCCTTTCGAATATGACACTAAGCAAGGTAAAAGTTCTCAATTTTGTTTCTGTTCTAACTGATCATTAATTTCGAAGTTAATCTACTGCTTTTACTTTTCAAATATTGGTAAATTTGGGGTCCAAACTTTACCATAAGGATAGATAAACGTGTAACCTTGAAGATTGCAAAGCTTTGATGTTATAACAACTTAGCCAGCTTGCCAGAGACTTCACTTACTAAAATCCTGGATTTGAAACAAAGCTGTTTCTTGATTCTAAAAAAGCATGCATTAGCCAAGAAATTATTTCTAATTTCTATTTGTCTGGGGTGTTGATGCTTTATTGACTGCAATGTCGAAAAGCATTACATGTAGGTTATTTGTTGTTCAATAGGTTATTATAGATGTTTCTGTTCTTCTACTTTTCCCCTCTTTTGATTGCCTTTAGCAATGAACCGAGTGTTCACTTTCTACCATTTTCTATGCACTTTTGTAGTCGTTCGATGTAGTGAAGAACATATGTGCAGTGGAATGTAAGCATGTTGGCCAAGTTTCTGGTCCTTCAAAACAAGCAAAATCAATTGGAGGCTCAGATGGTTCTTTAAGTGCTGAGCATAAAATTTCAGCAAGTGATATAGCAGTATCCACTGCACAGGTGCCTGTTTCAGGTCTAGCAAACTCACAAGCCACAAGAATTAACAGGCGCAAGATGGGTTTAAAGAGAGCGTTGATTACAAAAGAGGGGAAATCCTTCGAGGGCATTATCAGATTCTCAATTTCAAAGCATGATAAAGCAATCAATCTAGAGGTAGGTAATCGAACATATATGTCACCTGAGTTTTCTAACATATAAATCCTCTTTGGTTAAACCGTTTTCTTTCCAAATTGCAGGAAGAGCTTTCCTGTTGCCTGTCATCTTCTATGGTTCGGAGATGGTGCACATTTGAATGGTTTTGCAGTGCAATTGACTATCCTTGGTTTACCAAAAGAGAGTTTGTGGAATACTTAAAACATGTTCAGCTGGAGCATATTCCACGACTAACTCGTGTAGAGTGGGGTGTGATACGAAGGTTCTCTCTCATTTCCTTTTCATTCTTTCTTTTTTACAACTTTTCAAAGATCCTATTTGGAGAATATTTGTGGATCTTATATGCCTGTTTATTTAGTTCCTTAGGCAAACCTCGAAGGTTCTCGGAATGCTTCTTATGGGAAGAGAGGAAAAAACTTCAACAGTATCGAGAATCTGTGAGAAAGCATTATGATCACCTGCGAACTGGTATCAGGGATGGACTGCCAGCAGATTTAGCTAGACCTTTATCAGTAGGCCAGCGAGTAATTGCTCTGCATCCAAGGACAAGAGAGCTTCATGATGGAAGTGTCCTTACTGTTGATCGTGACAGGTGCAGGGTTCAGTTTGACTGTCCTGAAATAGGGGTTCAAATGGTCAAGGTAGTTGCACTTTTGACGACTTTTTAGTTTTATATTTATGTTGTAATGTCATTCTGGATCTGGTTCTTGTTTGCTACATTTAGTAAATAATAACTTTATGCCTTCCTTTTCCATAAGTTGAATTTCTCATCATTGTATTTTGTATTTCTCTGATGAGGGATATTGGCGTAGCTGGTCTTAGGACTTGCTCTAATCTGTTTCATGAATTGATCTCAAATATTTTGTTCTTCATTCAAATTTACATGTTTTGAATTGATATTAGTCTGACCAGAATGTCTGCTAACCTTGGGTAAGTAAACAGATGTGGGAAAGTGAAAAGGAAAGTAAGTTAAGGTTTGCCATGTTTATGTTTCAGTAAGTACTACTTGCATTGGTTTGGATCACATTTTGCATGGCCGTTACCAATGTCATGTTAGTTTTCTGTATCAAGTTTACTTTGTCTTGTGTACTGCCATGGGATTAAATCACTTGTTTCATTTCATTTAATGTCTTCATAGGATTAATTCTCTTTACCTTTTTCTTGAATGTTGCATTATATATTTTGTGTACAGGACATTGATTGCATGCCTTTGAATCCTTTGGATAACATGCCCGAATCCCTTAGAAGAGAAAGTCTTTATGCAGTATCTAAAGAACCAGAAATGAGTAGACATTCAGATAGTGGATGTGTGGTTACAAGTGGGAATTTCGAGAATGCTTCTACTTCCAATAACACTTTGACAAAGCAAGCACAGGTAGAATCGCTATTCAGCTGATGCTTGACATTGTTTTGTTAACCTTAAAAAATTAGAGCTGCTTGTCTGCTAATTGCTAGTTCAACATTTTACTTGGGGTATTCCTAGGCTGTTTCATATGGTGTTCTAGTTTCCTTGTAAGTATGGGATTAGAAATCAAATAGAGATACCATTTTGCTATTCTTTTGACAAATTATTATTATTTTATTATCACCCAGGTGGTTGTCAATCAGGCTATCCCACAAGCTAAAGCCATAACTATTGATGTTGTTAGCACACAAGCAGTAGCTTGTAATCAACCTTCTATGAAGAGACAAGGAAATGAAGCTGAAACTCAGCCTCTTTCAGAGCTGTCCTATGCTTGTAATAAAAAGGCATGTAATGTTATTATGGTACAATATCTGTACTGATTATTTACTTATATTGCTATATTGATCTGGATGGAAATATGCATAATGCAGTCGTCATGTTCTTGGATGGTCTCAAAGCCTTAGGATTTGCTTTATCTTGGCATCTATTTATTTGTTGTCTTTTGTTTTAGGGGACTTATTGTTTAACCAGACTACTTTTAGATCTTCCAGTTGGTTGCCTTTTCTGGGACCGTCATACTAATTAGCTTATAGCATGAACTTCTTTGACATGTTATGAGTAAATAGAGTTTTCATATTTCTTTATCCTCTTGGTCATGTTGGCTTTGCAGTGTTGTTTTAGTGCTGCTAGACCTCAGCATTTTCCCTGATTAACACATGAATTCTTGACTGGATAATATTGGAAATGGGTAAAGGAGTTAGCAGGAGTTGCTTGCAAGACATGACTGCACATTCCCCCTTTTTGTCTAATAACAGGAAGGATGATTTATGAGCTTGGCAATTTAGAAACATAAGTATTCACATGTCTGGAAAACCTGAAAAAGATGAGTAAATGAAGGCATCTCATTAAGAGATTTTAAGCCTTGTGAGAAACCTTGTTACTTTAATTTGTATTTCAAAAGGAAGCCAGTTGTCCACGAGATCCTCATGCTATGAAACATAGCTTGAATTTTCTCTGTTTTTTGTTATGTTACTGGATCATTAAGCGCTCTGAATTTTGTTTTGGAAGTCTCCTCACCTTGGTGTGGCCAAAGTCACCCCCCTTTTGTATGTCTATAGATATTATGTAACTCTTTATTAATGAAATTCTTATTTTATTTTTTTCTTTTAAAAAAGGAAGGCAGTTGCTAGGAATGTGGCTTATGCAAATTTCTATTTGTAAATTACATGATTGCCGTCTATAAACACATGCTTTGCTTCTTTGTTGACCATCCATTGATTTTGTTAACACGCAGGCTTTTCTTGCGTTCAACTCAAGGCAACCTAATATTCTTCCAGCGAATACACTGCCTCCTTGGTTGAATCTGCCTGGAAATTTTAGTCATCCTGTTTGCTTACCAGTCTCTTACGAGAGTTCTTTTTCTAAAGAATCAGTATCTACTGCATCTGAAATTATCAAAAGCTCGAGATATAAGGCACATAGAATGGTTGATGCTGCTGTTCAGGTACGCTCTCTCTCTCTCTCTCCCACACACACGCCACAGACGGAGTTAAAGAGTGGAAATGTCTGCTGGTATATTCTTTACTTATTTATAATACTATGTAGCCTCTCGCTAATTTCAGTTATATCACCTGGGTTGAAACATGCATAACATTTCTATTTCAGGCAATTTCATTGAAAAAAGAACATGGAGATGTATATATGCGAATTGAAGAGGCCATAGATGTTCTGGATAAAAAACAGTTTGCATCAGAATCAAAAGCACACGCGACCAGTGTGGCAGAGCAGATCGACTGTAGTTTACATCATAACCAATTGTCCAGTGCATCAGAGTCTCAGTTCAATGGTGATGCATCCATGTCATTATCAGATGATGAGTATGACAAGGCCGAGGCATCAATCCCTTCAAAGCTTATTGGATCATGTGTTGCAACTTTGCTTATGATACAGGTAACTTTGAATATAAATATGGATCTAAATTATCCCTGCAATGTGGGCTTGGTTAATGTTTTCTTACATTATGCAGGCATGTAGCGAACGGCAATATCACCCCGGTGATATAGCTAAGATAATAGATTCTGCTGTTGCAAATTTGCAGCCACGCTGCCCTCAAAATTGGCCAATTTTTAGAGAGATAGAGATGTGCATGGGAAGAATCAAAACACAAATATTAGCCCTAATACCAACGTGATCCCGTGCCGTGCCTTGTTTTTCCAGCTTTAATCTGCTATCCACCTTAGTCCTAACCCATTCACCTCAACCCCATCCATCCCCTTTGCTTACTGTTTCATTTTTGGAAACTTTTGTAACTTCCTAGCTTATTTTCTTGTTTTCTTAGACATTCATAGTTTTAACCAAATTCGGTAAAGTGGTTAATTAATGAGCGTAAACAAAATGACATGCCAAAAGGAAAATAAAAATGGCTTTACTGTTGGCCTAAGAAATTTCATCTGCATCAAAACAAAATTGTTAATAAGGAATTAGGTGTTCTTTTCATTAGTTATTACTGTAATGCATATTTGATACCATTTACCATAATGTAAATGTGGCAAGATTGTCAATCTAGTGTGTTATATAGAAACACTTATGTTTACTTTTGTGTATGGACGTGTACTGCAGGTAGGTTTGACAATAATTAGCACAATTAAGTTGTTAGCATAGGACTTGGTTTTGATATTGTGGTATTGCTATTGGTTATTATTAGGTATTTTTTTAAAGTAATTTTTAAAATTACAAATAGTTCTTAAGTTTTATAAAATTACAAAATAGTTTTTAATATATTATATTTATTTTTATATCAACTCTGGCTTGAAAATGTCATAACAAATATTTTTTCTATTAATATTACTTTTTATAAATTTATCATAGAAATAATTATTACAATTGATATAAAATTAAAAATAGTAGGAAGTATTTAAAATTATATAATCTACAGCATCAAAATATCATATAGTAATACAGACCCATAATCATTACAACAACAATTCATAGCGGGGAACATTACAAAGTAAAAGTAAAATTTAAAACAAAAATATTGATAGTTACTACTATCCAACTGTTGGAAAATTTCGGGATGTACATCACATGTACAAGGTGCGGAAAACAAAAATTTTTGTTGCCGGGATCTTTCCGAAAGTCAGGATCCATGTGTTTGTATGTAAACTCAAACCTGAATAGTCAATAGAGGCTATCTCTAAAGGTATCCACGCAGAGATCAGAAAACCTAACCGGGGCAAACCCTTTTGACCCGGGAATAGCTAGAAC
>JANZLH020000079.1:2240343-2257176 GCA_026770325.2 Erythroxylum fimbriatum | reverse complement strand
GTTTTTGCTTATGTTTCAATTTATAAATATATTATCCACGGAGCCGTCGTGCTCACCCCCCATTTCCCCTCCACAGGTTTTGAACGAGAAATCGAGTCCGGCATCGGGATTGAGGCAAATCCGATGCAACTTGTTATGTTAGAAGTTTGATACTAATGATGTATTTTGGTATTTTGTTATTTGAGATTAGAAGCATTGTATTTGCTTATTGTCGTGAAAATGTAAGAGTTTTGAAGTTTCAATTGTGTAATGTATAAGTTTCCTATGTATGTATGTATGGTTGTATGATTGGGATTGGAATTGTAAAAGTAAGTATGAGATTGTATGTCTATATGGATTGGAAATTAGTGGAAGATTAGAAAGGTAAGTTTGTATTGCTTTATGGATTAAAAATGATAGATGACTAAGCTTGTGACATTGCCAATTGGGTTGAATTGAATTGAAGTTGGTTGTTGTGAGAAATATGGAAGATTGAAGTGTTTTTGTGCAGGTAGAAGTTAGGTTGGAAATTTGGCTAGATCAAATTTTAGGGGAGGTGCTGTCCAAATTTTCCTAAATTTGGGCAGAAACTTCGCTTAAGGTTTAGACCCTCTTAGTGAGGGAATTAGCTTTGGAGGTATTTCTTAAGGTTTGTAGAGCTTGTCAAGATCTTTAAAATGAGGTATGATAGGTCCTAATCGGAGTTAGGAATAAAAAGTTATGAGAGTCGGAAATTGGCTGGTTACTATTCATATGGTCAAAAGTACTATTCCTTTGGTCATTTTGCAATTGACGTCCGTTTTACCCGAAATTCGAATGTGACTAAATTTGACATGAGACCAGATTAGTATGAAAGTGAAAATGGATTTAAGATGAAAAAAAAATTATCGGGATTTTCGGATTAGTCTAAGGTTTCCAATGCGATTTCGGGATTCAAATTGATTTTCCGTATAAGTAGTTGGATTTCGGAAACGGGATCCAACAGAGGAAGGAAGCAAATGGGATCTAGGATAGTTTGGTTATAAGGTCACAAGGAGTTAAGACATAATACTAGAAAAGGATAGGAACCAATAAAGAAGAATCTAGAGTTAAAAAATCATTGTTAAAAAAGGAAAGGAGGGAAACTAAAGCTACACACTAAAGGGTCTAGTAATAAAGAAAGGACCTAATAAAGGGAAAAGGAGAGGCTCACTAAGAAAGGGATTCAATACAACAGATAACAAACATTGAACAATGGGGAAGGGAAGAAAATCACAAGACAAATAGCCTAAGGTACTCCAAAACTTAAAGAGGCAAATAAAAAATACAACTAGGGATAATTTAGGGGAAAAAAAAACAACAGAGAGTCATACGTAGGAACAAGATAAGAAGCATCTTGAAAGAAGAGTTAGTAGATATTACGAATAGGAAGAAAATTAGTGGGAAGGATGAACCTATCTCATATATCAATAATGCAATTTCTTTAATGTCTACTTTCTATCTATAGAGTTGTTAAATTTTTATTGTAAATAAAACTTTTTTTCCCGAATAGAAATAGGAAGAATAACAAAGAAGCTTAAGCAAACCAAAGTCCTAGCTCACATTGAATTCTTATTAATATCAATATTTCCTAAAAGATTTTAATGATTAACTAGAATATGATAAAATTGAAGTACCGAAACAAATACTTAATTATGTAATAATTTCACATAATGTTTTAATAAAATTAAAAATATAAGTAAAACATCGATCGGTTGTTATAATGTGATATCTAAAATTGATCTGTATTCTTAATGGATAGTATTAGGAATTAATGTAATCCTTGTGTCACTAACAAGGTGAATTCTTAATTATTACTTTTAAAGCCTTAATCGATTTTGTTGTTTATTTTGATTGTTTAAATGTAAGTTTTGAATAAGGTAAAGAGGGTCTGGATTGCATAGTTTTTAAAAAATCTAGGATTAAAAAGAGAGTCGATGACCTGGGCTGGGCCTTATTTATAATGCAGTTAGCGAAAGTTTACATTGAATGATAAATATTAGCGACCGAGCAAAAGGACAAATGCTTCACGGATTATGAGGTCAACATATGCTCTTTTCTTTTCAGAATGTTAAAGATTTTCCCACTTAGATTTGCTTTTGATTTGGATTGGAATTGAAGTAAGTGGGGTTGCACTTTTGAGGCGTCCAGTCCAGTGTCAAAAGTCACTACTTAAAACCAAAGCCGCTTGGAACTTGACCCGAGGTTGATAACCATGGACATAAAAGTAAAACATCATCATATCAAAATTCTTCATGTACCTAACCTATAAAGCGAGATTTTTGTTTATCTACCATAAAACAAAACGATATCGAAAATTCCTCATCTATCATTCTCCGATATTTAAATTAAGCTCATGTTCAACCCAAACTTAAATTTTAGACATTAAATTATGATAGTCGTGGAACCCTAGCTATTTAAGTGTATCTTTGGAATTTCAACTCTTCCTGCATCTCGACTTAACCTTCTGGGTTAACTATCATTCAAAATTGATCTCTCTTGATTCGTATTCTTTCCCTGCACAGCTTTGTGTCAGCAGTTTGTAGATATTAGGCAGAGGCTAAAGCTTAAGTTTTCACCTTTCCCTCGAAAGCATGCTTCTACTTGCTCCTAGCTCCAACGTCTAAACCTTTGTGTAACCCTCAACATGGGCCTCCAGAAACTCCTAAACTCAACCTCAAAAGCAATCTCAGCTACCTATTGAAGTTCCTAAATCTCCCATGACTTGGAAATCTATTTTAGGTGAAACATCCCACTAAGAGCTTCATTGCAGTCCCCATTAGTCAAAAGATATAGTAGTTATTGTCTCTCCCCTCTAGATGTCCTCAAACAGAGAGTAAGCTCTTGGTCATCAACAATGGTTTGATTCTTTATTAGGAAAATTTTGGCATTCCCAATTGTGAGACAATAGGCTTACAAATAATGGAAAAGTCGAGGATTTTACGATTTAATTCTAAATGAGAGCTCCATTTTCCTTTATAAGTTATTGGATAAAAGCTTGAAATAAAAGAAGATAGAAGGAGGACCTTAGCATTTAAAGAGTATAACTATCTTCCTATAAATATAGAAGCCAAGAATCAAATTGGAAGATGTATAACAGAAATAGGTGCCATTGTGGGTGAACTATCATAAGGTCCACCTTGAATATTGGTTAATTAATAGATTAAGTTCCCCGATGAGTTTCATCAGAAAACCTTTATACATTGACAAGGCAGCATCAACCAGGTGTAGAGTGGCTATACTCACATCTATGTGGAGTAAACTTAAAAACTAAGCCCCTTGATGAGGTCTCGCTCCTCAATGACGTCCCTCTTCCTATGCTGGGAGAAAATGATTAACTAATTAAAGATGCAATCAGGGTCTACTTGCTCTCCCTCACCCAGTAGGGAAAGGTTTGGCATCCAATATAAAGGCTTCTTGATCACGAGGAATTAATGAAGCTCCTAAAAGAACAAGAGACTTAAGCAAAATTGAATGAGTTGGATAAGGAAGCTTAAAATAATAGAATCTCATTATCCTAAGACGAAATGTTACAGGTCCAATCATAGTAGGTCGATGGAAGTTTGCTGGTAGACAAAGATGGTGACTCCATAGTTAAAAGGCTTCTATAAAGAAGATTTAGATACCAAAGACAAAAAAAAAATCAAATTTTGAGAGTATTCAAAATGAGATTGAGGACCCTTCTACACAGACATCGACTCTAGTGGTTTTACAAGATTTCACCATTATGGATAATTGTAACTCAGGCTTAAAAGCTAAGAAAAAATTAAAATAATTTCTTAATATGGTCATTTTTCTATAGAATGTAAGGGGTTAATTGGTCCAAGGAAGAAACTGCTAGTGGTTGACTATATTAAAAGCTTAAAATTATTGATGATTGGGCTTTGTAAACCATTATGAGGTCACATACTTGTTCTAAATTTGGATTCCTAGAAAAGAATTGGATCATTATTACAAACCATTATTATCATCATCTAAGGAATATAATAGTGGCTTACTACCCTAATTTGGTAAGCATATTTCACATATATCTTCATCCAAAGAATCAATATGAAGGTGGATATAAGAGACCTGGAAACAAATTAGATCGGCTTTATACATGCTTCCAACTTTACTTTCTAGAGAGACATGTTATAGAAGGAGCTATTGGATATAAAAAGCAAGGTATGAAGACCATGGTTACTTCTAGAAGATTTCAATTGCATGGTTATGAATTTGAGGGTACCCGTTATAACACAACCCTATGTAAGTATATGTTCTCCTATACTCCAAGCCAGAGGTCACTAACATCAAATACATTAAATACCATTTTATATGGAGTAATAGGTAATTGAATTCTTGGACCATTTGAAGGAAGTTAGATGGAGTTTTAGGGAATGGGGACTGGCTAATAAAACACCAAAATTGTTCATAAAATTTAGTGAGTCCTTATTCTTTGAACATAATCCTATTGAACTTCATGGGTTGCAATTTATTAGGGTCAGAAAAATTGCTTTCAAATTCTTCAACTACTTTGCAAGCAAAAAGGGGTTTAAGGAAGCTATACTTCAAAGTTTGGAGAATGGATTGAAAAGGTACACATCCTTCAAAATTCATAAGAAATTACAAATTATATATAAGGAACTCAAAAAGCTTAAGCAATTGTGCAAAATTGGTGTTGGGCCCCGATTCGCATTAAGCATGTTGCAATTATGTTGAGGGTCCTATGAAATTAGATTTATTGAGAAATTATTATTTGAGGCATGTGTAAATTATTTTGAGGTCTAATTTGATAATTGTTAATTTGGTTGGAATAAATTGAGGACTTATTGCTTAAGTTATGATTATTTAATGAAGGATTTAGTGAAATGAGATTTGTTGATAAATTATTATTTTGTGAGGTATTATTAGTATTAAAAGGAATTATAAGCATTGAAAGTTTTATGAGTTATTAGAATTTTTTTAAAAAGAACTAAGTTGAATTTGAAAGAGTAAATTAGGAGGTTTGTATATGGTTTGAAGGCTTAAGGTTTATTAAGTGGGCTTTTAGCCCTTTCCAATGGTCTTTTAAATGTTTTTTTAAGTGAAGAGTAAAAGAAGCATGGAAATTGGGCTAGCTCCATTTAAGTAGCAAGTTGATCATGTAGGAAATAAAAAGGAGGAAGAATTTTGGGTTTAAGTGGGCCTAAGCCTTAAGTAAGTTAGATAAATAAATGCAAAACCAAAGGGAGAAGGAAGTAAGCCTTGGGCTAGAGCCCATTTAAGTTGACATTAAGAGAAGGAAATAAATAAAAGGATAAAATTATTAGGCAAAAGAAGAAGTAGTCGTATGGGCATGTGAGGGTTACGAAAATTCAAGACAAAATGAAAGAAGAAAAAAAATTTATACCGGTTTTGGAATGTCTAAGGTTTCCAACGCGGCGCTTCCTAAAGTCTTTGATGAGATATTCGCTACGGATGTTGGTGTTTGTTTCAGTTTGATTAATTCGTTCGCTTTGTATTTGATTCGATTTGTTTTCCGATTAGCGATTTCTCGCTTTTCGATTTTCCGTTTCCGTTTTCCGATTGGGATTCGGTTTCGAGATCGGGTCCCAACATATCTACTTCTCCACCAAAAATTGAAGTTATCTGAAATGAAGTAAGAAAGATTGAGTGAAAAGAGTGGGACGGGTGCAATGAGTATGTTCTTCAATAATATGAACTGGTGTTATCTCACTGAACATACTTCAGTATTTTGATGTTTTTTGGATCAGTAGAGATCCAAATGAGATGATTTTTGATTTGTGGTAAACTAGAAACATGGAGCTACAAATGGTATGAAAAAATTTGAATCTAATTCAGTCTCTAAGATTCTTAAATTCTAGATGGAATCTGTGCATAGTATACTGTATTGGACAAGAGCGGTCCAAAAATGTTTAAAGTATATCTTTTAAATCACTGAACCAAATTGAATGATTTCGGTGGGATTAGAAACTTAAGACAATGAGGGACATTTTTTTGGAAGAAAGTGTTATGTTAGATTGTTTAAGGGTACTATTGGCAAGACACTTAAATATAAAAGACATAAGGCATAAATGGAAAGGCAAATGGGACAATTCTCAATCATTAAGGGCATAATTGGAAGAAAAAGTGTTGTCTTGCTTATAAATACAGGAGAAAACGTGAATAAGAAGATTATAGAGAAGCAAAATAAGTGGATGAGAAAAGAGATCAAAGAGAGAAAGCATGAAAAAGAATGAAAGAGAGAAAGAAGAGAAAACAAGCTACGGTTTTAATTTCCTTAGCCTTCAAGAGACATTTTGAAGTTGTTCAAGAAGAGAAAAAGTAAGAGGAAGAAAAGAGCTTCCATTTTGAGCTAAAGATCTCTTCATTTGGTGAAGAACCAAGGTAAGATCATTTGAATCTTTTGGATTTTTGGAAGGATTCTAGTTTATGGAGTTTAGAAAATGCTTGGGTTTAAATGTTCTAGAATCAATTTTAGTGATTTTTGCATTGTGGGATTTTTAAGTGGATTCCTATTGAATGAGATTTGGTTTGTTTTAGGAAACTAAGAAAATCCTACCCAAGAACAAGGGGGAAGACAATCTTAACTTGGAGTTTGCAAGCAAGCTAGGTGGGTAATATATTTATGGCTAATTGTATAAATGGGCAATGTGCCTAGATGTGTACATATGTTTAAATTGCTAAGCTATGAATGGGAATTGGATATTATAAGATCATGTGAGGTTAAAAAAGAGATGATGAGAAATTGAGTTATGATATAGAGTAACCAAGTGTTCTTGAAGTGTGAGCTTATAAAAAGGGTAAAGATTGAAAGGAGCATTTAGATTGATCATGTACAAATGAAGTGTAAGTCTAAGTTCAATTAGACACATCTGAATTATGAAATGAAAATGAGGATAATATGAGTTCTAGAACATATACTCGGGATTGTCTTTGAGCATGCATTGTACATGGTCCATTTATTTAATTGTGAATAAATGAATGCATATACGTGTGCAATTATTGATGAGTGTGAAATGAGTGTTTTGCATAAATGGGCTGTGCAGGTCAAGTGTCCGCATACAGGCGTTCTAGAATTCAGAAGCAAATGTTATTTTGGAGCGTACTGTGAGTAGACCGAGATGGTCTCACATTATTGTTTATTATTTGAAATTCTGTATTATATGACTATTGAATAATTATGTAGATGTGATTGTGATATTTGATTGGAACATTGAAGTGCTATTGGCATGTTAATGAAAAGTGATACTCAACTTTAAAGTTGAATGTTGGGCTTAGGTCCAATGAATGTGAGTTTCTGATTTAACATCATATGTGATATGACATGATTAGTATGTGATGCATTTCATAAAATGCATGCTCAAATAAAGGCGTTGTGATTTGAGAAGTCAGTTTGAAGCGCTTCCACGTAGAGCTTTGCTTTGTGAACTCTGATTCTACATGTAGAGCTATGCTCCGTGAACTCTGTTCTGACTGAGCCCTATGGGCTAGTATTTGTGTATGTGATTGGCACTCAGTCACAACAATAAGAATGAACATGAGTCTCATGTGCATTATATATGCATGATATGAATGCTTAAGTGTTTTAAATGTGAAATGTGAAATAAAGTGAAATGTGTGAATTATGTGCTATGTGATTGGGTGAGCCATTGATGATGGTCACTCACTGAGTTCGTAAAACTCACCCAAAATTTGCAAATATTTTTCAGGTTTAAAAGAATACTCCGTTAGGCTAACGGGCGTATACCTACAGCATACAAGTGAAGGATAAAGGATAAAAGTCGGGATTAGTTCGCGTCTGCATTGAATTTCTCTATTTTTGTATTGAATTGTTCATTCCGCAAACTTTTGTATGAATTTGTATTTCAAAATGACTCGATTGTTTTGTATTTGTGAAAAGGGCCCGAATGGCTATTGAAAATTGTGTTTATTGAAATTATTTATGAATGAATGTCGGTCTAATGTGAGTTTCGATTTCTGCATATATGTTTGTGGTTTCAAAATTGCAACAAAAAAATGTATCGATTTTCGAATGATTGAGTGCTTCAGCATGCCACCCTCGCGGGACACGGATTCAGATATTACCATCGATGTCGGGTTCGGGTCGTTGCGGGAGTGGGGTGCTACATTTTGCTTGATTTTATTCTTTATGAGGGTCAAGTATTTTGTTCTTTATGAGAATGGGCCCTGGGTAAGTGCCCTTCTTGCCCTTACCTAAGGTAGGGCCTGGGAATTAAGATAAAACATTAGTTTTCTTGAATAGTAGGGTTATACACACCCTTTTTTATGCATTAGGAAGAAAGGAAAATTATAGGGTCTCTATGTATGAAATAGCTCATGAAATTAGGCATACTTCAGAAGTTACACAAGAGGGAACCAATCAAGTAAATAAGAGCAAAGTAAATATGCTAACATATCAATACGAATTGTTTAAATGAAGCATGATGAATGTATATTTAGCATGTATACTACATTATCAACATCGTTAATTCTCTTAAAGGTTTTAGAAAGACCTATACTAATATTCAAACAATGAGAAAGTTGCTTAGGTCACTTTTAAAGATGTGGGACGCTAAAGTATCAACTATATAAGAAGTCAAGGATCTAATAACACTGCAACTTATTAGATCTTTCATCACATACAAAATAAGGATCCAAGAGACAAAGGAAGGAATGACAATTCGAAAGAAAAAGATTTTAGTATTCAAAGCCTTAAAAAAAGAATTGAGTGAAGAGGAAGAGACATCAATTAGTGAAAACAATGAAGAAGATATTGCCTTAATCATTAAAAAAATTCAAGAAATTCTCTAAAAGAAAGGACTTCATAGAAGATAAAAGTGATTTAAGATATAAATCCTCTAACATTATTTGTTTTGAATATAGAAAACCTAGCCACATAAGGTCATAATATTCGTAGCTTAAAGATAATAAGAAGTATGAAAGAAATTGTAACAAAGAGAATAAGGATAAGAAGAAAGCATTTAAAGCATCAATTTGAATGACATAAATGAATAAAAAATGAGTATTTAAAGAAAAGATAGCTCATATATGCTTTGCCACCATGGATGATGATGAAGTAACACCTAACCCTAATGTATATGATAGTGATAATGATTTGACATATGATAAGTTATTTGGAAGTTTAGAAATCAAGAGTAAGAAAAGGAAAGAGTTATTTTCCAAACTCAGGGAAGTACAAAAGATTTAGTCTATAAGGTTAACTACTTCCTTCATAAGGAAGAATAATGTTACTAATGTCTAGTCTTAATAGAATAATGATTAGGAACAATATAGGGATAATACATAAAATCAATATAAATATCATAATTATGATCTCTTTATAATTTCATTTGCAATGTATACTTATCTTATGGACTTTATTATATACACTTTAATATGTATAAGATAAAGAATGCCTTTAAATAATTATATCACTAAGTTATAACCAACTAATTAGTTGTAGGACATAAACCAATAAAAGGGTAGTTACTAATTTGTGAATTTCTTTATTAAAAATGAAAAGCTAGTTTATTATTTAATTATTACATGTTAAGGGAGACCAAAAGTCCTTCTCTTTTAAGTATCGGAGAAGAACTACCACAAAATTTTCTCTTTTATGTGTAAATTTCTTCTCTTTTAGTTTGAAGCGGCGAACTAATTGCGAAGCATATATTTTTTGATTCTTGTGTTAATAAATTAAATTTGGTGAGGCATTTGGATAAAAATGATAACACTTGTCTTCTTAAAGGCATGGTACATGATTCAAGTTTAGGACTTTTATATGATTAAATCTCCATAATTATGTAATGTTGGTGGTATAATATGATCTAACCAAATTGTAAATTTGGTTATCAATATGAGTTAGACAATAATTTCGGTAAGGCTGTGTTCTTATATGATTTGCTTTACTAAAATTGAATGTCAACTAATTTAAAATATATGTGTACTTATAATTTGGTCGTAAAGTTGTTTGTAGAACTTATTGTTTTGCTTAATTAGGTAATTATATATATATTTCATCTCAAAATCACATTTACCTTCGTAAGCATGTAGAATTTCCAAATAATTAACATACAGACATAATCCCCGAATTAATTTGAATTATTCCTATTTTTAGTTTAAAGAAGGTGAGACGCAAATGCATATCCTTATACATTTGTCTACGATATAGAAATTTATTTAATACGTATAATTATGTTACAAAGTAATATACATATACTAAACAAAAAATAATTTTTTGATAACATATTTCTTAAACTTATTTTCAGATAACAAATCATGTAACCCATAAAAAATTTTGAAAGTTAAAAAGCATATATCTTGAGAATTGAATTTGAACTTTGGTATTTTCATTTTTGACGTAGTACATATTCTTAAATTCATTTTTATATTTAAACTCTAATAATTATATCAATTGTACCCAAAATTATTATTATTATTATTATTTTGTTTTTTTTTGAACACCCTACTTACAAGAGGGGCTAGCAGAAAATTGAACCTAAGACCTAACCGAAATCAAGCCTCGCTCTCAACCATCAAGCCACACTCCCGATATTCTATAACTAGTTCCTACTTCCTAGGATGTCAAAATTTTATAATTTTTACTGAAAATATAAACATTATCTAAAAATGATATAATTTATTTAAAAATTTTGCATTTTGCATTTTGCAACGAAAATGAGAGGAAAGTCTCAACCTTAAAACCATCGTCTTAGGGTTTAAGCTCCTCTACTTGGTATCCGCCACGGTCGAAGAAGAAGAAGCAAATATGGCCCTCTATCGCCTCCTTCTCCGCTCAACCACTGCCACCACATCTCGAGCTCTAATAAGACCCATCGGCGTCCTCTCTCCCATCATAAATCAAACCCATAATTCCTCCAGTGTTTTGTCACCACCTTTCCATCCAATATACCGCACCTTCGCCTTCTCCTCCGCCGAGGAGGCTGCTGCGGAACGCCGGAGACGCAAACGTCGTCTCCGAATCGAACCCCCTATCCCATTGCAGCGCAACCCATATCCTCCGCCTCACGACCCTAACGCCCCTCGCCTCCCGGACTCCACGTCGGCATTGGTGGGCCCGCGCCTCAATCTCCACAACCGAGTTCAGTCCCTCATCCGCGCCTTTGACCTTGACGCCGCCTCTCTCCTCGCGCGCAACTCCGTCTACTCTCGCATCCGCCCCACTGTCTTCACTTGTAACGCCATCATCGCGGCTATGTATCGCGCCAAACGGTACCCTATCATTACTTAATATGTTATACCGCTGCTGATTAGTTGTTACTACGATAATTTCATATTGTCTTGATGATGATTTTGTTGGAATTTTCAGTTATGACGATGCGGTTGCGCTGTTCAAGTACTTCTTCGAGCAGCATGATATAATTCCTAATGTTGTTTCTTACAATAATTTGATTAATACTCACTGTGATGAGGGGAGGGTTGATACTGGGCTTGACGTTTATAGGCATATAATTGCTACAGCGCCTTTTAGTCCGTCACCTGTTACGTATAGACACTTGACTAAAGGCTTGATTGATACTGGAAGGATCGGGGAAGCGGTGGATTTGTTGAGGGAGATGTTGAATCGAGGGCATGGGGCAGATTCATTGGTTTATAATAATGTGATTAAAGGGTTTTTGGATTTGGGGAATTTGGAGAAGGCGAATGAGTTTTTTGATGAGTTGAAAGAGAGGTGTTTGGTCTATGATGGGGTGGTTAGTGCCACCTTCATGGATTGGTGGTTTAGACAAGGGAAGGATAAAGAGGCAATGGAGAGTTATAAGTCATTGATGGATAAGAAATTTAGGATGGTACCGGCAACTTGCAATGTGCTTTTGGAGGTTTTGCTCAAGTATGGGAAAAAGGAGGCTGCCTTGGCTTTGTTTGAACAAATGTTAGATAATCATACCCCACCAAACTTTCAAGCAGTTAATTCCGATACATTTAATATTATGGTGAATGAATGCTTTAAAGAAGGAAAGATTGATGTGGCGATTGATATGTTTAGGAAGGTGGGAACAAAGCCTGGGTCAAAGCCTTTTGCAATGGATGTTGCGGGTTACAATAACATTATTGCTAGGTTTTGTGAGAATGAGATGTTGGAAGAGGCGGAAAATTATTTCACTGAATTGACTTCGAAGTCTCTGAGCCCTGATGTTACAAGCTTTAGAACATTGATTGATGCGTACATGAAAATGGGAAGGGTTGTTGATGTTTTGAGGGTCTTTGGCAGGATGGTGGATGCTGGCTTGAGAGTGGTGGTGGATTATGGGACTAGAGTATTTGCCGAATTGATTAAGAATGGAAAGGTAGTGGACTCTGCAGTGATTTTGACAAAAATGGGAGAAAGAGATCCAAAACCAGATCCCTTGATCTATGATGTTGTTGCTAGGGGCCTTATTGATACTGCTGAATTGGATACTGTCAAGGATATTATGGATCAGATGATGCGATATGCTGTTGGCGTTCCTCCCACTCTGAAGGAGCTAGTAACTGAGACATTTAAAAGTGCTGGACGAGGTGAGGAGATTGAAAAAGTTTTAGATGAAAACAGATGGAGAAGTTTTCCAGGAGTCTCTCGTGGGCCTAGACAATCACAAATACCATTTGGACCTCCTCGAGTGTCAAAGGACCAGTTATTAGGGCCATCTTCATTGGGTGGACAATCACTATCCAGACAACCTCAGGCTGGGAGACTTCAACAATTTGACCAGCATCAAATGGTAGGGGATGGACAATCAGTGTCTAATCGAATGTTTGAGCATCATTCTTCTTCCTCTCATGCTGTTGGGCAACAAACTTCATGGTTCAGACAAAGTGGAAAGCAAGATTCATGTTCCTCCCAAGCTGGTGGTCAGCAGCCATTCTGGTCCTCTCAAACAGGAGCTCCGCAGTCATCGTGGTCAGCTAGAAAGCAAATTTCAGGGTCACCTCAAAGTGAAGGACAGCAAGTGGCACGATCATCTCAAACAGGACAGGAGGTTGCACCATCCTCTCAAATGGGGGAGGTGCCACCATCATCTCTCATTGGAGGACAACAGCCATCATGGTCATCTCAAATGTCGGGACGACAGCCATCATGGTCCTCTCAAATGGAGGGACAGCAGCCACCATGGTCATTTAAGACAGGTGAGTCATCGTGGTCATCTCAGACAAGTGGCCAGCAGCCATCATGGTCAGTAAAAACTGGAGTTCAGCAGTCAACATGCTTGTCCAAAACTGGGGGGGAGCAGCTAAGATTGTCGTCTCAAGCTAGAATGCAGAATCCAACATCTTCATCTCAAACTGAAGGGCAGTGGTTAGGTCAAGCTGGAGGAAAGCAGCCTTCATGGTCTCCTCAAACTGGAGAGCAACAGGCCCCATGGACCTCTCTAGTTGGAAACAAATCCTCATCTCAAACAGGACAGCAATCAGCATGGTTCTCTCAAAATGGAGGACAACAGCAGTCATGGCCCTCACAAAGCAGAGGAGAGCAGCAATCATGGTCCGGTCAAATAGGAGGGCAGCCGCCATCACAAACTATGCACATGGCTAGTCAGCCTTCATGCGGATCTGTGGAAACATCAAGGCCCGAGCCTATTGGCTCTTTGAGGAATTCGGGAGATTACAGCCATGGATCACCTTCGTTTTCTGGGCACCAGCCCACAGAACCAACTGAAATGTCGAAGCATTGGGATGGATCACAATGACAGCTATTTTGTTTCCAAGGCTACGGGTTTGGAGATTGAAGTAGATTGTGCCTACTGTATCACAGTTTTGAGACTTGAAACTATTTTGTGCAGAGAGGCATGTGTCTGGCAATTGATCTTTGTATCATAGCATCTTTTAATGGGCAGGAACTAAGTATATCACTGCTTTATGGGTTAATGATTAGCTATTTCATCATTGAATAATTCAAAGAATCTGTTATTATTTTTCATCTTTCAAAAAGAAAGACACTGTTCGGTATGACATCCATCTATGAGTCCAAATTCTACATTTATTGTCTTACTCTTCAGCCTTGGCTCTATCTTCACAGCATATCTATCGGATTGTTGGCTTTGTTTTGATTGATTTTCTAATCTCAAGGAAAAACAAGCCCCGCAAAAAAAATAAAACTCAGTTTAGGAAAGCTTCTGGATATGTGCTCATCAGCTTATGATTAGTGGATATCCTCATATGCGATGGCCTGTTTAGTTTTCACCCGTTCAATGCTCCGTGATTAAGTATGCAAATGATACTTGAATTTCCGTCTCAGGCTTCTGCTCCTACAGATCCTAAGAGTGGGTCGTACGTCTGCAGTGCTTTTGTTGTATCTACATCAATCACCGGTGCTTACTCGTAATGCATTGATTGGAGAAGAACACAAAGAAGTGAGTATTTCCATTTACTTCTGGTTAGGTCGGTTATGTTAGGCCTAGACCCAGGCTTAGGCATAGACAGCCCATTTATAAATGATGACTTCCTACTCATAAGAGAAGACCTAGACCTAGCAGGTATTTTTTATATATAAGTTCATTATCTCATGAAAAAGAAGGTACGACTTTCGAGAACCCTAGTATTATTTATTCCTAGTCACTAAAATCCTCACAAAAAGACTAACTTGAGAGTCGGAGGGGCTTACCGGCGGTCAACCCCCGGTGTGCCTTGTTGTTTTGCAGGTATCTCCAAGCCAAAGTCAACCAATCTCATGGGTCCAAGCAGCAGCGTCCAGCCCCATCAGAATCAGACAGAACCAGTTGGCTTCCACCGTGGGGCCTGGCGTCAGGGCACTACGTTCAGAAACACTCAGGTAAGTCAGGCGGCGGCAGCCAATCCTGACATAGCCGCCGTCATGGCACTCGCATTACAGCGGATGGGCTTGAAATCACCCGCTGCCCTTCCATTGACGCACCCGGATCCCCAATTCCGTCCTCCACCCATCACCAAAAAATCTAGCGCAGATGAGCTACCGCCGAATAACCACACGCGATCTTCACGCCCAGATGATCAACCACAACCTCAAAACAGGGATCAAGAAGCGCAGAGCGTAATCCAGGAGGATAACGCGGGAAACACTTCACACCCTCACACTTAGCACAACCTAAACACAAACCCTCCTGCACCACAACAAACCGCCCTCACCCAAAGACAAATAGAGGAAGCGGTCGATCTATTGATCCGCCAAATCTTACAGTCTCAATCGGAACAGCAGCACACTCCCGCTAGGCAGATTGGTATGATGGCTGATCGACACTCAGCTGAAACCCTAGAAAAAATCGTAGACGATCGAATCAATATAGCCATGAATTCCCGTCCTGATCGACCGTCAACACAGTACAGCTCTCCTTTCATCCCGAAGATCCTGGATAGCCTCCCAGCAATGGGTATTAAGATACCAACGCCTGAAAAATATACTGGAAAGACCGATTCCCTCGACTATCTGCAGCACTTCCAATCGATGATGAACCTACATTGCGTCCCCGACGCCATTCAATGTAAAGCCTTCTGCACAGCTTTCCAAGAAGGAGCCCAAAGATGGTTCAACAGCTTACCCCCAGGTTGCATAACCAGTTTTGAGGATTTTAAGCTGCTATTCCTCAACCAGTTTGCTACGAGTAAACGGCCACAAAAGACTACCTTGGAAGTGATGCAGTTGACACAGGGAAGGAACGAAAGCTTACGGGAGTTCATCACTCGGTTTAACAACGAAACTGTTGAAGTCCCTGACCTCACCTGCTCATCCATGTTGGCCGCCCTTATGAGCAACACAAGGGATAAAGAGTTTAAGAAGTCATTGGCCCTTGATCAGCCCAAGTCTATTCAAGAGATAAGAAATCGGGCGAACAAGTATATCCAGCTTGAGGAAGTGCTGAAAAACACAAAACGAAGAGCAGACGATCGCTGGCAGAGCAGCAGAACAGATGACTCACACAAGCGACAGAAGGATCAGTCCAGCTGGAGAAAGTCGATCGACCAAAAGGACCAACACCGAGCGACGTAAAGATCGGTGGTTGTATTCTAAGAAAGGCCGAGGCGGTTGAGAGACACCCTGGAAAACTCGGTCAGACATGGGAAGGACCATATTCACCATTAGATAAGCTCTGCTTCAATTATTTCTTTGTTTTGTACTTCATTATTGCTTATTCTCTTATACACGCAACTTGTGGGTACCTTTTTCTGGCCCTACCAGTCAGGTTTTTTAACGGTCCACGCCTTCATCATCGCCAATAAAGGGGTTCCAAACTTTTCGGCAAGAAAAATCTCATTAAACTGAGCCAAGGGGGAAAACATTCCACCAAATGATTGTCCTCGACATAGCTCGGCCAGGTGATGCCAAGTCATAAGATCCTTGGTATCGCTCGGCCTCGACACAATTCGGCTCGGTTTCTAAACGAGATCTTGGAACCAGGCGATGCCAAGTCACAAGATCCTTGACATCGCTCGGCCTCGACACAATTCGGCCCGGTTTCCAAACGAAATCTTGGAACTAGGTGATGCCAAGTCACAAGATCCTTGGCATCGCTCGGCCTCGACACAATTCGGCCCAGTTTTTAAACGAAATCTTGGAACCAGGCGATGCCAAGTCACAAGATCCTTGGCATCGCTCGACACAGCTCGGCCAGGATGCCAAGGAAAGATTCTTGGTGCCGCTCGGCCTCGACATCCTTCTGCCAGGATGCCAAGACAAGATCTTTGGCATCGCTCGGCCTCGACACAATTCGGCCAGGTTTCCAAACGAGATCTTGGAGCCAGGCGATGCCAAGTCACAAGATCCTTGGCATCGCTCGACACAACTCGGCCAGGATGCCAAGACAAGATCCTTGGCGCCGCTCGGCCTCGACATTCTTTTGCCAGGATGCCAAGACAAGATCCTTGGCATCGCTCGGCCTCAAC
>JANZLH020000079.1:2211428-2224678 GCA_026770325.2 Erythroxylum fimbriatum | reverse complement strand
TTGAAAGTCTTATGAAAAGTGAATTTGAAATGAGTATGATGGGTGAATTAAAGTTCTTTCTTGGTTTACAAATTAGACAAACTGATGAAAAGATTTTTATTCTTCAACAAAAGTATATCAAATAACTTTTAGTCAAATATAAAATGGAGAATGTTAAACCAATGTCAACTCCTATACATCCCTCAATTGTCTTATCCAAGGATGAAGTTGGTAAGAAGATTGATCAAACTCTTTTCAGAGAAATTATTGGTTCTTTGCTTTACCTAACTGCAAGCAGACCTGATATAATGTTTAGTGTTTGTTTGTGTGCAAGATTTCAAGCAGATCGTATAGAATCTCATTATATTGATGTCAAAAGAATATTGAGATACTTAACAGGTTTTACTGATCTTGGCTTAATGTATAAGAAAGGTAAAGATTTCAGGTAAATTGGCTACTGTGATGCTGATTATGCTGGAGATAGGATTGATAGAAAGAGTACAAGTGGAGGCTGTTATTTTCTTAGTCATAATCTAATTTCTTGGTCAAGCAAGAGGCAATGTTCAATTGCTCTATCTACTGCAGAAGTTGAATACATGTCAGCTGCAAGCTGTTGTTCACAGTTGTTATGGATTAAGTATCAGTTAGAGAATTATTCTATCCAAGAAGATCAGATTCTAATCTTCTGTGACAATGCGTGCTATTAATCTCTCAAAAAATCCAATACAACACTCAAGGGCAAAGCATATTGAAGTTAGGCATCATTTTATAAGAGACTATGTACAGAGAGGGATTATCAATCTACAATTTGATGAGATGAATCAACAATGGGCAAATATCTTCATTAAACCCTAAAGTGAAGGCAAATTCAAGGAAATCAGACGAAACCTAAATATAGTAATGTTAAATGACCATTCGTCTGAAACTTCATGATCCAGACGATTTGTTTTGAAGAAGCTGAAATAGCCGTAAGTTTTCAAATTATATAGTAACGGTAAATTTTCACTCGGTAGTTTCAATTTCATGATTACCAGAGGATCAGTAAAAATGTTACAAACGGTAACTTTTCAAGAGTGTATATAAAAAGGAAATCATCTCCGAATCTGTAACACTTTACACTCTATAATTTTCTTGAAAAACTTCGAAACCGACTTGTTCAGAGTGCTCTCAACAAAGACGATCAAACCCTCTGTTCTAAACTTCAAATCCATCTTATTTCATTTCATATCGTTCTTTCATTTTTATACTAACCTCGCTTCTTTAAGCGAAATACATGTTTGTATTTAGTGTTTATCCTTTACAGATTAAAAATGCCGCAATCTCTTGTCTATGGTAGACTCGTCGATTTTACTTCTTTGAAAGATAATCGGATGAATATCAAACCTGAGATTGAAGCAGTTGGCTGGAATAACTTCTTCAACATCCAGGAGACGGTGTATTTGAATGAAGTATATGAGTTTTGGAAGAATGCAAAGGTGGTAGACAACACCTTGGTATCGATGGTAGATGGGTTATCGGTAATAATCACACAAAATTCTGTTGTGAAGGCTATTGGGTGTCCAAATAAAGGAGCAGAACTATTCAACAATACAGATTGGATTGCTCAAAGTCATATAGACAAAGCCAACATCAATCGACAACTGTATGGGACTCGTAATCTAGGAGTCAAGAAGTCTTCAACCCTCATTCCGAAGGCTAGGGTTCTTCATTCAATTCTTCTACATTGTATTTTACCAAGAGCAAGATCAAAGGATTTGGTGACAATGAATGATGAACATTGTCTATTTCATCTACTCACTCACCAACTGGTAAATCTTCCGTTCTTGATTTTGAAGTACATGATAAAGACTAGGGAGGATTATTATGTGAAGAGTAGTTGTTTACCTTACGGTATACTGTTGATAAGATTCTTCAAAGAATCTGGAATCCTACTTGATAGAGGAAACAGAGTAAAGTTGAATGTCAAGAGTGTTATCAATGCCTTTAATATTCACAAAATGTGGATCAAGACTGAAGCCGAAGCGGATGTAGATTTTACACCGAAAGCACAGTCTAAGGGGGAGCTTTTAGTAAGACGAAGTAAGAAAGAAACTGTTCCGTCAGAAATACAAGCGAAACCTAGATCGTCCGGAAGAATATGAGTAGAGAAAAAGGTTGAACAATCGTCTGATGTGCAGACACAAGCCAAGACATTTCCAAAAGGAAAGGAAAGCAAGGCTCAACAACCATCTCAACAACTGTCTTTAAGGAGGAAGGCTGAGATGCTCCAATCAGAAAGGCCCGAGAAGTCAAGAAGGTCACCAAGATTAATGACCTTACAATAACAAGAACAGAAGAAGCAGAAAGTTCTGATTCTTGGTGGAGAATCTGAAAGTAAGAAGGAGCAAGAGAAACAACAGCAGCCTACGAAACCAATTGTCGCTATCCCTCAGACTCAATCAGTACAATCATCTGGAGAGACAGAGATAAAAAGGAAGTTAGTATTTGAGAAGAGGAAGCCTCAACAACAACTCTCTTCCAAATCAGTAGAAGAACAAAAGAAAACGAACTTGTTCAGATGAAAGTTTCATCGTCTGATGTTCTATAGAAGACACTGACTGTTCAACAATAGCTAGTACCCTACAACCCTCCTCAACCGATAAAGAAAGAAGATTTGAAGATGAAGGTCATAGAAGAATCAACACCTGATTATAACAAAAGTTCAATTATCATCAGAGAACCTTCTAAACAGTCAGTTAAGGTTCAAGTTGATTCTATAATAGTAAATGATCAGACGATACATCTTCTAAGTCCTAAGAACGAAGACTATACAGTATTCTGCGAGATGAAAAGTCAAAACCATATCTATTGAAGCTTACTAAAGATCCTTATACAATCTATCCAATAACGAGCATAACTACAATCAAGATTGTACCAGATGTACAACCTAGACGCTCCACACCAGTGATAAGCATAGAAAAAGGAAAGAAGAAGAAATTTATTGAAGGACACACAAATGATCTCATAGAAGAAGAGATTCAAGTGGCAGTGAAGAACATAGACGACATATGTTATGCAGCTCAACCTGTAGATGCCTATGTATCACATCACATATCAAGGGAATTAGGAAGTAATTTTGGAGCATCTATCAAAAACGAAAGTTTCAAGATAGTTTGCACAATATCAGAAGGAAGGTACAAAAGTATCACAATTGAAGGTATTGATTTTAACTTAGAAACCTTTATGCATTTACTCATTCAATTCAAACCCTTAGGTTTCATCTCTTCAGTTAAATCTATCTTACACCTTATTGGCCAACCGATTTACAAATTACCCAGACCTGATGATCTTGATATCCCTGAAGGAAAACAACCTTTCAACTTACCCTCAATCAAAATCATAGAATTAGATGATTCACCTAGAAAACAATCTATTTTTGAACACACTCATCCACTTAGTGAAATACTACAAAATGCTACTGTTAATTTAGAGTTCTTGAAGAATTTCATCAAAGAAGTTCAGAATGAAGTTAGTCACAAGCAGACAAAATTTCAGGAAGCCTTATCTAAAAAAATTGAAGAAATTAATACTAAGGTTGATGAACTAGGTGATGCAGTGGGTGATCTTCATGAGGAGATAGCACTTCTATGTGTTTCTATAGAAGAAGACCTCAAGTCGATCCGCACTAACATTTAACACATGTTTTCTGAAATTTTGAAGCGTCTAAAATGAATTATCTTTTTGATTAATAACAAATAGGAGGAGAACAGGAGAACGGTAGAAAGCATTAGCAATTTTCATTTATCATTGTATATATTGCTTTATTCTTCTGAATATTACATCTGAATATTATTCGTCTGACTGTTATCTTTATTAGTCTGACTATTTTTATCTTATTTTATCTTCTAATATTATGATTATTTGTTATCATCAAAAAGGGGAAGATTGTTAAGTCAAGAAGACTTCACTTCTTCTATTAATTTTGATGAAAGTCAAATAATAATAATCATAAAAGTATGTGAACTGCTTTGATGAATTTATTAAGTGCGCAGATAAATGTAAGTAAGCACAAATCATCAAATCAAGACAATATATTAGTAAAAGCTAAATAAGAAGGATCAGACGAAGTGCGAAGTGCTTAGTCTAAGACACCAAACGAAGCATATGAGACACCAGACGAAGCATATGAATCTATGCAAGATGATGGAAATTGAAGAATGTAATAGAACATCTGTTAGTTATAGTTAGTTACAGGACTCGACTAATAACCGTTTTTAGAAGATTCGACAAGCAGAATTCTCAAGAAGACCCGTTGAAGATTTAGACTATAAATAGTAGTTATAGTCATAAACAAAAATACTCTATGATACGAAGAGATACAAAAAACGATACAATGCAAAAAGAGAAAAGAATTCTGATTATAAAAGCTCAAGTGAGAAAAGAGAGCAAATACATTTGTAACGAGAAGCTCAAACACTATCTTTTCTAGTAAAAAGAAAGGCTAGAGTCTGAAGAGGCTAAGAAAGCAGATAAAGAATACTTTGTGAAAAAGACTTGAAGAGGCTCTGGAAGTGTAGAAATAATACTTGCAATGTTGAAGGATATAGTGAAATCTCATACGAACTCTGAGGATTGGACGTAGCCCAAGGTTAAGGGTGAAACAGGATAAATCGCGGCGTCATATTCTCTAACTCTTATCTTTTAATTTTCTTGTTGTTAGAAGAATAGATACTAATTTTCGCTATTGCGTTACTCACCAAAATAAGTGAATTATTTTTGTAATCATCTGAATTTGTCAAGAAAATCAATAAGTTTTCAAAGATTAATATCTTAAACAATTTGACACAATTCAACCCCCCTTTGTGTATTTTACATATTATACGTTATTTCTATATTAACAAGTGATTTACTTCAACAAGAAGATATTACTCAAGCTTAATGGTAAATTTTATCATTTAGTGATTAGATCAGTCACTCTATATTGGGAAGAATGTTGGCCCATCAAACAAGTACATAGTCATAAGTTAATGGTGGCAAATATGAGGATGTTCTGTTGGATGTGCAACCTTACTAGAAGAGATACGGTCAAGAATGTAATGACAACAGACAAAGTAAAGGTGGCTAGTATTAATGAAAAATTAAGATAGACAAAGCCTAAGTGGTTCGGACATGTTAAGAAGAAACACTTAACGCTCTAGTAAGAAGATATGAGAAGATTGTACTTAGAGAATGTAACAGGAAGATTTGACACTGTTGGAACTTATTGAGGATATGATGCCGAATAGAAAATTTTGGCATATTAGAATATGAGTAAATGTTCTCACATAAAGAGGTCATTTTCTTTCTCATAGGTTTTTTAAACATTTTTTCTTCGAGTCTTATGTCATGTATTTAGCCTAAACATTTAATATGCAGTACTTCCATTTTTGGTTACTTAGCCTAAACACTTTCATACTTGGCTTAATTTTTTTTTTGGGTGTAATTGCTTGTTTGATTTATTTACTTACTTGTCTTTTTTATTTTTTACCTTATTCTTTATTTATTGTATTACTTATTTTTATATTTTTATTTATACATATTTATTCATTTGCATTTATTATCTTTTATGTCTATTTTATTTTAAATTATTATTAATTTATTATTATATATATGTATATTTTACATGTATATATATATTATGTGAGTCTATTGGAAATAGTCTCTCTACCAATAGGGATAAGACTGTATAATATTGGACCTCCCCAAATCTTGGATATTAGTGGAGCTTTTACTGAGTTGTTGTTGGTGCTGTTATTGTATTACTCCATTTAAAAGTCAACGTACCTAGCACACAAGCCTCCTGGCCTTTGTGGGGTATGGAAAGGGTTATAATATATACAACCTTCCCTTTGTATTTTTACAAAGAGACTATTACAGTAACTTGAACTTATGACCTTATGATCACAAATGAACAACTTTAATAAGCAAAGTTTTGCTGTTTCTAATGTGAATTATGTTCTTCTAGGTATTGATGGTAAAGTTAATTTCAATTTGTCCATTTGAATTACGACAAAAAGGGAAAAAACGGTGGAATGAAAAATTATTATTGTTTCATATAAATTACAAAGTTCTTTTTGGATTAATACAATATAATACTGACTTATGGTAAAATATCATAGAACTAAATGTAATTCTTTTTTATAAACCAATGTTGCTTATCATTTTTACCTTTATGTTTCTTAAGATTACACTAAAAACCTGTAAAAAATATAAAAACTTCTGGATAAATTGTCATTGTCCCGTGCTAATTACTATAGTAGACAAACATGGTTGGAGGCATAATAACTACAGACTGAGGCGGTGTTTAGTTCACTTAAGACAATGGTAATAGGAATGAGAATGAATATAGTGAAGAATGGAAATAAATATAATCATTATAATTATGATGATTAGTTAGGACAAATGAATGATTACCATTACCATTGATAGTGGTTAGTTTGTTAAAAATCTTAAGAAACAAAAATTTGTTAAAATTTTATTTTACATCAAATTTTAATACATTCTACTTAATTATATTTAACTTTAACATATTATAATTAATTATATGTAATTAATTATCTTGTTTTGCTAAAAAGGAGGAAAAATAAAATTTTGTTAAATTTTTGTTTTACACCAAATTTTAATATATTCTAATTAATTCTATTTAATTTTAATTTATTCTAATTAGTTATACTTAATTAATTATATTGCTTTGCTAAAAACAAAAATAAACAAAAATAAAATAATAACCTGTCAAAGGCCTGACAGGAAGTGTCACACCCGTGATACTTACAAGTTACACATGAATGACTTTCATTCCTCTCATATTCGGAAGGTATGGAATACTGCCCTCAAAAAAGATATGAAAATATTGTTCATGTAATGATAATATATTATCAACGAATTATTTTTCATTTCTTACTCATTGATATCTTCCCAAACTCATTAACCAAGCACCCCCTAAGATTTGCTAGGCCTCATTTTATTAACATAAACAAAATCTAATTCCAATAGATTATTACATGGTAATAAGAAAGGAAAAACTGTACAATGAACTATAAAACAAAATCTTCTGGGGAGCTATATCAGCAGCCCTACCAATATATACGAGCATAGCTTGCCTTAGCCATGGCATTGTGAAGAGAAATAAATAAATAAATAAACAAAAGAATCAAAACTCCATAACTGTTGAGGTGAGATTGAGCAAGGGCTCCAGTGCACTAGGATCAAACTTCCGAGCAAAAAGGTAACACAGAGAAGTCATATCTGAATTATATGAACATTGTGTCTGATTGTTCCGAATAGACTGTATAAGACTTTCTGAAATATTCACTCCTCTGTATGTCGCTGGATGAGGACCCCCCATTGACCAATTAACCCATGTCACTGTGCGGTTCGCATTAAGGGGCCCATGGAACATGTTCAGGAAAGTTGGAATGTAATGTTCATCAGGATAGCAAGCAGGCTTACAATGTTTTTTGAAGATAGTGTAGTACTTCGTGTCTGAAACTATGTAAACAGCAAATGCACGCTGAATCTCAAACCATTGAGACCCTTTCCTCCACTGATAGAGTTTAATATCAGGAGACATTCTGCGGTTGTAGCGCCCTCGTCCATAACGAGTCGGATCATCATATGAGTCGGCAAAGCTATGTTTTGAGTGAATGAGATACTTGTAGACAGTTGGAAAATTGTAGACTGGGATACAGCTCTCAGAGAGGAGAACAAACCGTTCATTTGAGAAGTCTAGCAGGGCATTGGCTAGAATACGCCTTTCCGCATCAAACAGTGACATCGTTCCCCATTTAACACTCTGAAGAAGGAAATAAAGAATTCATGTCGAATACATAAAAGAATCATTATAGATGATATTTCACATGCGTAATTCTAAATAATGGTGGCAAAAGGAGCAAATGCATTTGCAAACCAAAGAAAAGATATTACTTAGCACCCCAAAAGAATCTGAAATTCCACAGGGTTAGTAGAGATTTCATCCTGTGATTTACATATTCTACAAGATTCATACTCATCCACAAGCTATCTTCAAAACCTTATAATCAACCATCAAAAGTTCAATTAGAATTTATGGTAAGATTTCAGAGTCAAACATCTCCAGATCATCAAATACAAGTGATAAACCCATGTTTGCATACATGTCTCTCAGTATGTGCGTGCAATGAAGAATTCATCCCTTGTAGTTGTGATCAACTGCACAGATTGTTCCCCTCAAGTGTGGAGCTAAGCCAAAATCTCTACAAGGACTGACTTGCAGATAATTTCCTTCCATCTTCTTATTTATTGCTTTTAGATAACATTTTGGATTACTAAATCGGTCATTGCCATTCCTTTCTATCACGACAACTGAAGTTTCATAGTTGGCAAAACTGAACAAAAATTCCTGTCCTGATCTTTCGTTCTTTCCTTCCATAATTCTATTGTCCCTCGTATCCTTCCTGTCTCTGCCTCAGACAAGCTACCCCCAGAAAAGCCACCAAGCAGCACTATCATATCTTAGGTATCAACTAAACAGAATGTGCTTCTTCATGCCTATATAGCCTGTACTTTTTTAATGATGAGTAAAAGTTCCAAATTCAAACTTATCTAGAAATCTTGCACATCAATAACCCAATTGCATTCTGTAACAATATGAGGCCAATTTCGAGAACCCATAGAACTCAACAATCTTGCTACTCCTCCTTTTCTTCTTTTTCCTGGCCAGATCCCTGACATCATTATATTCTACTGTCATTGTTTGAGGGTGGACAAGTTTAGCTTCAATAAAAACCTCTGGAAATTTAGAAGCATCAAAAAACATGTTCATCACTAAAGGAAATATTTAGAGTGTTTCTTTTAGTAATATTGAAATTCATCCTTGAAGGTGACAATCAGTGTGGCATTATATGTCAGAGTAACATATACTGCCTTTCTGTCTTTCAGTTAGCAATAAATTTTCTCCAAACCACTCGGATAATCATCTCAATCCATGTTAGTATAACAAATTTTACAAGAAATTAATCGAACTGAATTCAGAAAAGCAAGAAACTTTATGCATATACAACATATATGCACCCAAAACATAATTCTAATATGTAGCATTACCATAGGGATTAATATGAAATGCAAAACCCAGAAGCCATATCACAACAAAGTTAATACCTGACTTGGAATCTCCCTTCTGTAGAATGGAGAATCGCTGGAAACATTGAGTAAATAACCAGGAGGTGCATGTACATATATGGAGAAATACTTGTCATGGCCCCTAAGGAACCTTTCCCACAGTGGTAACATCGGCAAAAGGCCTCTGGTCAAAAACAAGAAGGCAACTTTAGGCAGTCTATCAAAGGGATAACCATTCTTATACGGAACCAAAGAGGCCCTCCAGAAAATCTCTTCATCACTCATTTGATGGGTCAAATTCACAGGACGCATAAACGTCTTCATGCTCAAACAATCAACCTTCTCACAGGACTTGATTACAGTGCAATTATAACCACTAGACGGCTCTGATCCTAATTTTGTAGTGAAAAATAAGTCAGCCTGGGAATTGAAGTACTTGTTGATGTGTGAACTTGTAGCCAAGCCAATAATTATCCCAGCGATGAAAACAACCAAGAAAGATAATATCTGAACCATTTTAAGCAACCCCGCATGTTTCTCTAGTGCTTCCTCTTTGTCTCCTCTGCTCCTTGCCATTTTCATTTACCCCTTCCACCACTCTCCTTCAAATTCTTCAAAGCTGCAAATATTACTTCTTGTCCACGCCAATTCTGAGAAAGGCTAAACCTGCGGAAATTTGGAATTATTAGTCACAACGAGAAAACCCCTCCACTTCCTATCCAAGTTTGATGCAGACTGAACAAACCCACCAAAAACATAAAGACGAAAAAGAATCAAACCTCAATCACAGAAACCATAAGAGAAAAGAAAAACCATGAAAGGTCAGCGACATACCAAGGTAGGAACATAGAATCCGACAGTAAACACGAAGATCAAAAGAAAAACATGGGCTTTGACCGAAAATTAGAAAGAAGAATTGAGATCACTAGAAACATAAAATTAGAATCAACAGACAAGGGAACACAGAGGGCGGAAACGACGCGCAGACAAGTGAAAGTGCGAATATGTAATGTTTTGACGTGGGAAGTTAGGAAGAGTAAAACATGGTGGGTTTCCCAGATAGGAATAGGATCCTGTAGCTCGAAACGGAAGGGAATCGGATCGTAGTGAGTAATATGAAAGCGAGAATCAGACAGGCGCAAGTACGCATTAAACACAATCGTCTAGAAATTTAATTATTTTCGTAATTTTCAACTATAATCCTTTCCTTGGCATTTTGTTTGAAATTGATTTGAGTTGTGTTACTGTTAAGAGATTTGTTTGAACGGGACCTACGGGTTTTGAAACAACCTTAGTGGTCTCCGTCAAAGTCAAAAGCCGCCCACATGGCCACATCCCTCCGTTTGAGAAAGCTACGGTTGCTGATCCCTTTTTTCTTCAATTTGTAATTTTCTTTTATGCACTAGCACTTGGATTGTTGCGGGAGCAGTGAATTATCAATAGTTCATTTAATGCCTATTTTATACCATGTCCATTTTTCATTCCTTTTCTTTCTAAACTTGCTTCGACGTTTAACAATCTTACGGACTTATTTGGTAACTAATAATAACCAATTATAAGAATCCAATAGGTGTGGTTGAGTGGCAGGGACTCATCCATTCTTAACTAAAGGTTAGGGGTTCGATCCTTGACTTTAGGTATAGAGCAGCCTTAAATCTTTGGGCTAGCTGTCCCACCCTGTGAGGTACCTACAAACCAGCGAAGGGATTAATCACTGGATCCACCGGTGGATACCCTGGTCTAAGAAAAAAAAATCCAATTATAATCAACATTTATTTTTTTCAAAACATAAAGAATCAAAATAAAAGTAAAAAATAAAAAAGAAAGCAAGACTCGTAATAAGAATGGAATTATTAATTATGTGTATTTAGTATGTAATTAATAAAAATAGGGTTAAACAAGTTAATAGTTATATATACCATGTCGAATTTTCATTCCTTTTTCTTTTCAAACTTGTTTCAACAGTTAATAATCTTAAAGCCTTCTTTGGTAACTAATAATAACCAATAATAAACATTTATTTTTTCCAAAAATAAAAGAATTGAAATAAAAATATAAAATGAAAAAGAAAATCAAGAATCAAAATAAGAATAAGAATAAAATTACTGATTATGTATATTTAGAATGTAATTAATAAAAATAGGATTAAACAAGTCAATAGTTATGTCAGTATTTGATATTAAATAATGAGAAAATTTTTGTTCATATTTAGTTATTATATAATTTATTATGTAAACAATTGATCAAAATTATTTTCAATTATTTATAAAATTACCAATTTTTAAATAATTATTAATAAATTTTATGAAAAGAATAAAATTAAAGAACTACAAAAAAATTATTTTACTTAATATTGCATCAATAAATTAAAAAAAGTTGTTAAAGAAATTAAATATAACGTAACACAATATATAATTATGATGATAATATTATGATAATATATTTTAATAATATTTTAATTTTTTGACTCCAACATATACCTACACCTTATCTTAGGAATAAAAATCTAGACTCGTCTAAAATCCATTTGAGATATATCATTTCCTATTTTATCTATTCCCATTAAAGCAGTTTCCCATTTATCTATTGCTTCTTCAATATTAGCAATACAATCTAAATCTAAATAAATACCAAAAGGATTTATTGTATCAGCTTTCATTTTTTCAAAAGGTGTATATTTTTCCGAACTTTGTCCTGTATGCATTAACCCTGCATATCCTGTAGCTGGCTTATTAAAACTCTGATTTTGTCTATATCGTATATAAGGTTCTCTGCTAGATGATGGTATATCTGTGATATTTGGATTTTCAGCTTTTATCCCTGCTGGTTTAATATTTACAAAGTTATCTTGAAGATCTAGATTTCCTATCTGAGTTATTAAATTATCTACATCAGGTAATAATAATTGACTACTATCTGAATCACTTTCGGACATCTTTAAGTTTTTCTAAATGACTAAGATATGGGTTCCTTAGCACTTCTATCTCATTTGGATTTATGATTTGCTTATTTTTATCTTGTTCTGTCACTGTTATATTATGATTTATTAGGGATTCTAAATCTAAAGTTATCTGTTCACAGTATTGTAATATCTTTTGACCATAAAACATAATAGTTTTTTGAATTTCTATTATTTCTTTATCTAATTTTAATGAATGCTCTTCTTCCTCAAGTATCTTAAAATTCATATCCATATTCATATAATGACTCAATACAAAAAGTTATACATATTATGGCAAAGCATAACATATCCACATAAGCACAATAACTTAAAGAAAATATCTAACACTAGTAGAGTTCGAGGCTCTGATACCATCTCGGGTGTACAGTGGTGTACAGGGTAGGTGTACGGTGTACGGTGTATGGTGTACAGTTTCTGGCCCCTGCGGCGCCTTCTTGATCTGCTTTTTTTATAATTACTCAAATCCAGGGGGTGTTGATGGTGGTCCGAAAGCTTCTTCATTTTCTTGTAGTTCTAGAAGTGTGAAATCTAGGAAGGTCTTAGTCTCATATCGAGTATTTCGAATAAGTTCCAATATCTATATTTGCTTATTCATGAAATACATGATAGCTTTAAAATCAGGTCTTCTCTTTAAGAGGTCTTTGTTATTTTCCATATCTGCATTTTATTGTAATCTTAATTCATTTATCAAAGTATTAACACTATCGTTAGTGCTTAGATCTAATCGAACAAGATGTTCTCCATATGCTTTAGCATTCATGGGTGGATGTAAAATATTTCCTACTTCCATCCTATAATACAAACAATATTTAAGTAAATGGCCCAACACGCTTCCTTACCTAATTTTCTGGTTGACCAAAATATTGCCGGGTTCTACCACGAAGCTTTTACCGAGCGTTTCAGCCCCAACCTTAATCCGTGAATTAAGGTAACTCTCCTATGGCTCCTTCAGCAATACCTAGCACAGCCTTGTTTCGTTTCCTACCTCAAGGCGTAAGAAAATAGGTAAAGAAATTTGAAGGAAGTATTACTTGAAGTGTGTTTGTATTTAGAATGGATATAGGAAAAGAGAAAGTTTATTTATGATTCATAAGAGAAGGTTACATAGAAGAGAAGTTTTTCGGATGCCCTCTCAACTTTCTTTTCCTCCTTTTTATAGTAGGAGAGCTGCTACTATTGTACAAGACACGTACTA
>JANZLH020000079.1:2135995-2158378 GCA_026770325.2 Erythroxylum fimbriatum | reverse complement strand
TGGCCGTTTTATTAGTAACATAATTATAAGTTTTTTTTAAAAAAAGATAATAATTCACTTAATTTATTCTATACAAAAATATAAAATAAAATAAAATAGTGAATACAACGCAGCGTTTCCAAAGACTATAAAAGAGCCTCTTCTATAGTCACCCAGCCGCCGCCGCCGCGACGACCATCACAAGCGGTGGTTGATACATCCAGTAATTGAAATTCCAAGTCCTCCGTGTTTATTTTAATCTAACCTGACAACTCTCACTTTCCCTGTCGTGTTAATCAAGTGCAGCTATAGCTTTATTAGGGTTTTGAAAAATGGAATCAGTTAAGCGAAAGTTGATTCCAACAGAGGCGCTACGTCCCAATAAGCAACAGAGAGAGAACGGCTCGGCTTTTTCCATAGAACAGGTGGCTTGTGTTCACGACGTGTCGTATCCTGAGGGTTATGTGATCACCAAGAAGCCTGACTCTTCCGACACGAAGCCGGCTAAAGAATTTCCATTCGCACTTGATCCTTTCCAGTCTGAGGCCATTAAGTGCCTCAACAATGGCGACTCCGTCATGGTATGCTTCTGTCCCTCTTCATTGATTTATTGATATGGTTGCAATATAAAGTTAATGTCAAATTTGACAGGTTTCTGCTCATACATCAGCTGGGAAAACCGTGGTGGCATTGTATGCTGTTGCTATGTCTTTGAGAAATCTGCAGCGAGTCATTTACACTTCACCCATTAAAGCACTTAGCAACCAAAAGTTTAGAGAGTTCAAGGAAGAATTTTCTGATGTTGGCTTGATGACTGGAGATGTAACTATTGACCCTAATGCTTCTTGCTTGGTGAGTCAGACACACTTTCCCAACTGTGGCTTATTATTATTGTTGTTGTTGTTTTTGTGTGTATTCTCCTGATTGACCATGTCAATTGGTTTTAGCTTTTTTAAAAGGCCACGTTTTATTGTAGGTGATGACCACCGAAATTTGGCGTAGTATGCAGTATAAGGGATCAGAGATTACACGTGAGGTGGCTTGGATTATTTTTGATGAGGTGCATTACATGCGTGATCGAGAAAGAGGTGTGGTATGGGAAGAAAGCATTGTTATGGCCCCAAAGAATTCCAGATTCGTGTTCCTTTCTGCAACTGTGCCTAATGCTAAAGAATTTGCTGATTGGGTTGCAAAGGTGACTTGCTCTTTCTTTGACGTATCCATATGGTTGTTTATCAAAGGTGACTAAAATAATTGGTACCATAAGTATATTGGCCAAGTGACTTATATTGTCAAACTGATAATTATGTAAAATATGGTGCAAAAATGATACTCCTTTTGTAAGTCGACAGTTACTTAAAATTTGGAGGAAGCAATGTTGCTTTTTCCTTTTATCATTCCAGAACATATCCTTAACATGCCCTTTCCTTCCTCCCACAAAACAAGACACGAGGTGAAAAATTGAACACGGATGAAGCTAAAGGTTGTATCCTTGAGATCCTTGTTCACATCATACATGTGGAAGGAAAGAGAAGCTGATTGCTTGCTTTTTATAGTGTTGAAATTTTTAAACAATTTGATGTGCTTGGCATTAGTTGATTACTTCCTCGTAAAGATGTTAAGTTATAAATGGATACCTATGACTATGGTATGAATTAAAGGTGCATCCACAACAAGGGAACATATTTTAGTGGAATCTAAAATGCATTATGTTATTCCAGGTCCATCAACAACCATGCCACATTGTTTATACTGATTATCGTCCAACACCCCTTCAGCATTATATTTTTCCTGCTGGAGGTGATGGTTTGTACTTGACGGTGGATGAAAAGGGAAAATTTCGGGAGGATAGCTTTCAGAAAGCTTTAAATGCATTGGTTCCCAAGGGTGAAGGTGAAAAAAAAAGGGAGAATGGGAAGTGGCAGAAGGGCTTGATTGTGGGAAAACTTGGGGAAGAAACTGATATTTTTAAGTTGGTAAAAATGATAATACAGAGGCAGTATGATCCGGTTATTCTTTTCAGTTTTAGCAAAAGAGAATGTGAGTTCCTTGCCATGCAGGTATTTTCTTTGTCCCATATTAATTTCATTTGATTTTCTTTTTTCTTTTACATTTTCAATTCTTTGATTTTGTTATCCTAATTTACTTAATGTTGTTACTAGCTTCCTCTGTGACCCAAGCAACCCAAAATGTATGACTTTTTTTTGCCAATATTTAGCTTTGTCCTCATACCTGTTTCTTTTGTGCTGTAATTCTGGATGGGCAAATGAGCATAACAGTCCATTGTTTGGAAACATGTTTCTATAGCTCAAGATGCATCAATTTGGTAACCATTTCTTTTCACAGACATTGTACTTCTTCCTTGTCCTTAATAAACCATTGGATGTCTTTGTGTTTGGCACTACAGATGGCAAAAATGGATCTCAACAATGATGATGAGAAAGTCAATATTGAAACCATATTCTGGAGTGCCATGGACATGCTATCAGATGACGACAAGAAACTTCCTCAGGTAAGTTTTTGTTCTTCAACATTTAATTGAGTTCTGCATCTGTTAGGTTTCTGCTCATAAACTGTAATGTCTATTAGCTATTTACTAAATAATGTGACGCATAAAATGCTATTTGAGTTTCTTTTTCTTTTTGGTTGATTTGTAGCTCATTTTACATGGCATTGTCTATCTATTTTTTCCCCAGGTTTTTTCCGTTTTTCCATCTCCGTTTTGGATTTTACGCATTATCATGTTTTGTAGTTGTTATACCTTGTGCTTATGAAATGAATAATGTTATTCATGGTATTGGGAAAATGTGGAAGATCCATATTGGAAAATGTAATTGTGAGTGCAGCGTTTGAGAACTGCTTAATGTTCCCATGATTTAGAAACTAATCATGGATTCACATTGGCGAAAGTAGTGCTTTTAGAGCATCATTTTCTTGATGTTAATTAACATGCCCACACTTTAGAAACCAATTGCTTGTTTTACAATAAATTAAATCAACTTCATCTTTACAATATAAAGTTATTTGTTGAGAGGGATGACTTTTCCTTGGGTGTACAAGCTTTTTCTCATGCATTACAGCCAAAAAAAGCTGTTGGGGATCACATGATATAATATTTATCAATATTATCAATCCATTAAGGGATGAAGTAAACCTTGCTAGCTGTTATTTTGGATTTTTTCCAGCCAACTTGAGTTTTGTTTATTACGTTTTGTCCTTGATCTAATACGCCTGAGTCCTAAATCTTTAAAGAGTTAATCTTTGTTTTGGGAACTTTTATATATTAAATAGGTATTCTTTACACTTCTGTCAATGTGAACTCCTGTATCATGTGCTGTATTATACAACGGATGGCTTGTATGTGCTGTATCGTGTGTATGTTAATCATAAAAAATTGAAATTGCACCTTTTGTGTGTGAATTTGTTCCTAACAAGTTAAATGTCTCTGTTTTCAGGTTTCAAACATGTTACCTCTCTTGAAGCGGGGAATTGGTGTGCATCATTCTGGCCTGCTTCCAATTCTTAAGGAAGTGATTGAGATTTTATTTCAAGAAGGCTTGATCAAGGTTGATAGGCATCTTAATGTTGTTTCTTCTTCGGCCTCATCTTCCAAGCCTCTCGTTTGACGCATGAATATTTTGCCTATATACTAGCCAGCACACATGCTGCAAAATCCATTTTCTCTTTTGATGCTGCTTGCAATGATTGTCCTTTTTAGTGTCATTTACCCTGTCTATTCATATGGGATGATGATTGAAATTTTTTTTCTGTAGTGTTTGTTTGCTACAGAAACTTTCAGCATTGGGTTGAATATGCCTGCAAAAACTGTTGTGTTCACAAATGTCCGTAAGTTTGATGGGGACAAGTTTAGATGGATATCTAGTGGAGAATACATACAGATGAGCGGCCGTGCTGGTCGTCGTGGAATTGATGAACGTGGAGTATGCATACTCATGGTGGATGAGAAGCTTGAACCTTCCACAGCTAAGATGATGCTTAAAGGAAATGCTGATAGTTTGAACAGGTACTTGGTTACTTCTGCATGTACCAGTACTCAAGTCTGATTCATAGTTTTATTGAGTTCTGATGTAATCTTGGTGAATCACTTTTAACTTCAATACGCTCCACCTGACTGGAAATATGATATTCATGTTTTCCCTTTCTAAGATTGATCTGTACAGAAGCTTATTGCTAGTAGGTTAGATGGTTGACGTGACTATAGAGTCTTCTGCGATCTCAATATACCTACTTAAATGACAATAGCTGGTCCTGGCTCCAAATTAGCAGTTGAGTGGTGGAAGAGTCTTGAGATACAAAAATCATAAATATGCATATTCAATTTCTTGGTGCCAAATTGACAATATGGGTTATTCTGAAAAAGTTTTTTTGAAGAGGAAGTTATTGTTGACTTATTGTTATACTTCATTTCAGTGCTTTCCATTTGACATACAATATGCTTTTAAATCAATTACGCTCGGAAGATGGTGATCCTGAAAATTTGCTCCGTAATTCATTCTACCAGTTTCAAGCTGATCGAGCCATACCTGACCTTGAGGTTAGTTCATATAGAAACTTGAAGTTTCCATCCCTTGTGGTTGATCTTTTGACCTCAGTTTTGTTTGTTCCAGATGATAAGATGTAAGTCTGTCTCTGTTTTCTTATTTTTAGGACACATTCTGTTAGATTTATTTGTATAGAGTACAAGCTACAATAATTGGGAAACTAATTCTGCTGTTTATTTCATTTACCTAAGATTTACTATTTTAACATGTGTTTTGTGAGGAACGAGTGAATTAATATACACCAGAATTTAGTTAGATACAACTTCCTTATTGAGGATTGTTGCTTGGTCCAGGAAAACAGTGGTTGACTAATAACGTATGGGATGCACCTGAACAAAGACCAACAATTTACTATATTAGATGTTGTAGGCTAAACTTTAAGGAGTAGCTAGTTAGTGCTATATCCTGTCTTTCTCCTAGTTTTTTGGTTCCCAGACTTGTGTTGTTTGATAAGGGCTATTATATTGACTATGCATGAAAGAAAGAAAAAACATATGAGAAGTTAGATAAGAAGACAGATCAAGTTGACAATATCAAAGGTACTTAGAGTACCTACTATTAACCAATATGCACATATAGTTGGATTGGAAAAGAAAGGGGGGAATGGCCTTTTAATAATTGATATTACAGAGACTAATTGTAGTTATTCCATCAGAAGTATGCAGATTGTTTGAGTGTCAGTATGTGGAGAAATAATATTTCTTGTTTGTATGAGTAATTAAAGGATCATACTGATCTCAATGTCATAATCATCTTTTTAATTATTTTTTAAGAGATAGAAGTGAAAGGATAACCATTTTTCCTGATCCATGTACTTCAGTTGATTTGTCATCTCAGTCTTATTGCTTTAACTTTTTCTTTTGAAGTTCTCTTATTCTTTTTTAAATGTGCCAAAGAAATCCCTGCCTTCTTTAGCTTTATCAAAATAGTCCATATTTGTTTTCTATCATCTATTTTGATAGTTCTACTTTTAGTAGGACTTCAACAGAAAACTTCTCCATATAAAATAACTGAAATAGAAAAAAATGACAAGTAGGAGGACTGGAAAAATTTTTTGCCGAGTTCCTAATGAAGTTGGAAGAAGATTTTTTTGACCTTTTCTTTCTGTAAGGATTTAAAATAGACAAATTAAAATAAGAGGATTAAATGAAGAAAATGCAATAATGTGGACTACAAATCAGATTATTAAAAAAAAAAAGAAAGTCTCCAGAAAGGGGAATATGGTATATGCTAACGAATTTCCACTATGATTACTAATCTTGGATGTTGCTGATCCTCTGGTTTATTTCACCTCTGCTTGGACAATTTATTGCTTGATTTTTCATTTGCATATTGATCAATTATATTTGAAGAAACAAGCCAAAGCCCTTGAGGAAGAGAGGGATTCAATGATAATTGAAGAAGAAGATAGTTTGAAGAACTACTATGAGCTGATTAAGCAATATAAAAGTTTGAAAAAGGATATTCGTGATATTGTGTTTTCTCCCAAGTACTGCTTGCCCTATCTCCAATCAGGCAGGCTTGTCTGCGTCCAGTGCACTGGGACTGATGATAACTCCCCATCTTTCTTGATTGAAGACCCAATAGCTTGGGGAGTGGTAGTCAATTTTGACAGAGTAAAAACTGCTGGTGAAGGTAGGAGTTCCATTATTTGTTGGGTTTGTTGTTATCATAACTTGCACATCTAATTATCATTTGTTGAACACATTAGATGATTCTAGTAAAAAACCAGCAGATGCAAACTATACAGTGGATGTCCTTATGAGATGTTTGGTGAGCAGAGAAGGAATTGCTAAAAAGAAAATTGCGATTGTTCCTCTGAAAGAGCCTGGGGAGCCTCTTGTTGTTTCTGTTCCCATATCCCAAGTAAGTACTTGATAATATATGCTGTTTACGCTGTTATCTATCTCCACTATTTTATCCTTTTCCCAGTGTCTGAGTCGAATTTTTTGAACATTCTTTGCTTGTTCTGACTGAAAATGAACTAGATTGATTCATAGTCCCTTGAGGAATATATAAATGAGTCCGGGCCTTTGTTAAAGGCCCAATGTGTGGCTCCATAAAGAGCAGTTCGGAACTCATTTATTTAAATAAATGGACTAATTCAAACCAAAATTTTTAATAATCAAACCAAAACTTAAATATGGAAGGTTCAGTTCATTCATGTTCATAAATAGATTGTTTAAAGGCTCAGTTAAGTTTCATTTATATATATATATATATATATATTGTATATTAGGTTTAACTTTTTGTAACCAAACTAAAGCTTGAATGAACCTTATATTGAACTATGTCGAGCTTTAGCAAGCTCAAGCTTGTTTATTGTACTCAACTTGTGCCTGAGTCAAGCCTGTGCTTTGAGTTGAGTTTAAGCTCATGTTCGTGCCTATTTTTTATGTGAACTCAACCTCAGCTTGCCAATGTCGGTTCAGCTCAGCTCCGTACAATCTAGTAAAACTATATTAAAAACAATAATAAGGATGTAAAATTATATTTGAATCAGCTATTCTGTTCCTTAATATGAAGTAGAGGTAAAATATTTCTATATGTACTTTGATTTAAAAAACAGACACATTTGCTAAAAGATGAATATTAACTTTATCTGTTTTGGAGTGCTTGACTTGCACATATTACAGTGACCATCTTCCTTTCATTTCTTGAATTAAATTATCGTCTTGATCTTTAAGGATAAATTTTGAGAAAAAATGTTGAAAATTTTTAGTGCCTGGTAGTTCAATACATTCATGTGATAAAATTTTCTAGAAAAATATGCATAGAATTGTCTGTTGTTACTTTAGGTGCACATAAATCTAGCATTCAGAAGATGCTATTTGCTTTCTTCATTTTGATATACTTCCACTATGTTGCTTTGTTCAAGTTTTCAAGCTTCTCCATGTTACTGAAAATTTCAATAACCTTTTCATGAATTTCTGCAGCAGCTTTGCATATTTTAATCTAATTGATGATTGGTATATTCTATTTTTTTATGTCATATTCGGAGGGGAAACTTCTGATTTTTTTTCTGATTATTCCTTTTAACACGTCAAGACTTTCATATGACAGTGATCTTTTCTTTTTGTGAAGTCAATTGAAGTTTATTCCTTGATTTAGAGGATACTGTTTGAGTTGGTTTTCTTTTTCCTGGTTACCACAGTCAAGGAGTGAAATTATGTCCTGAGAAATGGATCTAATCTCAACTTAGCTTGTATAAAAAAATTTCATGTTTTGGTTTGTCTGTGTTATTGTTGCCATTTATCTAATTTTATTATGTTTAAACAGATTGTTAATCTTAGTAGTGCTCGTTTGTACATGTCAAAAGATCTTTTGCCATTAGAAGTTCGAGAGAACACATTGAAACAGGTTTCGGAGTTTCTTTCTAGAAAGCCTACTGGGCTGCCTCTAGATCCTGAAGGAGACATGAAGGTATTAATATGTTGTTTATGTATGATGCTGGGCTTCTTATCTTCCTCGTCTCTTTCCAGAATTTCCTTCCCTTTAATTGTTATCATTCTAATGTCCTCAATCTCAGATCCAAAGTAGCTCATACAAAAAGGCAGTGCGTCGGATAGAGGCTTTAGAGCACCTGTTTGAAAAGCATGAAATTGCAAAATCTACTCTTATTGAGCAGAGGCTTAGAGTTTTACACACGAAGTATGAACTAACTGCTAAGGTTAAGTCAATCAAGAAAGCAATGCGTTCTTCCACTGTCTTGGCTTTCAAAGATGAGCTTAAAGCTAGAAAAAGAGTTCTCCGGAGACTAGGGTAAGAATATTTCCACTTCTTTAAAAAATCTGCTTCTCACAAGGAATAATCTATTGATTGAAACCAGAAAATTCTAGTGATGTCTTGGTTTGAATTTACTTCTGGCAAGTCCCCCACAAATCTTCTTTTTGTGCCACCAAACTTACATTTGTTACTGCTTGGTTTTGTTTCTTCTGTGTTGTGGGATGGATCCTGGAAGAGATGGATTGAAATGCCTTGTGTATGTTCTGCAGTTCTGAAATTAATAATCTGTATATACAGGGATTCATGCAACCCTTTGAAGGATTCTGGTTCCTTTCCATATTATTCTACACCAGAGAGGGATTAAAAGTAATCTTTCAAATGCATGATTATGCAGTTATGCTCCATGCCTTTGTGATTGATGAACGCCACTATTTAATATTCAACAATCGTAGCTCAGTGACGTTCAGTTTTGACTTGTTTGGCCTAGTTGTTTTAATCTGTTGTAAACAAAGTTTTCTGTATACTGAATCTGACTGTTTGGTAATGATATCTAAATGTTACTGTGGTTTTAATTGCAGATATATCACAAGTGATGATGTTGTTGAATTAAAGGGCAAGGTTGCTTGTGAAATTAGTAGTGCAGATGAGTTGACCCTTACAGAGCTGATGTTTAATGGTGTTCTAAAGGACATAAAGGTAGAAGAGATGGTATCTCTTCTCTCTTGTTTCGTTTGGCAGGAGAAGCTTCAAGATGCTGCAAAACCTAGAGAAGAACTTGACTTGCTTTTCACTCAGTTGCAAGATGCAGCTCGAATGGTTGGCAAACTTCAGCTTGAATGCAAGGTATTGTTGGATTTCTTGCTTGGTATATTTTATGATTTCTTCTTTGCATGCAACTCAAAACATGGTTTTAACATGGATTTGGAACCAGATTATAGTAAAGTTGAAGAACGAGTAAGGTATTTAAATTATGATAGTATCGATATTGCAAACTTAAGTTGTTCAAATGACACAAAATTAGATTAGTTGGACTTTTGATAAAACTTGGCCCACAGATTTGTGATACTCAAATTTAAGCATCTATTGGGGACAGTTTTTTCTTAAGCAATCATTTGATCTAGTGCTCAAATCTTTTTCTTTGATATTTAATTGACAGGTCAAAATAGATGTAGAGAATTTTGTGAGTTCATTTCGGCCTGATATCATGGAGGCTGTGTATGCATGGGCAAAAGGATCCAAATTTTATGAGATAATGGAAATAACACAAGTATTTGAGGGAAGCTTAATCAGGGCGATTAGGAGATTGGAGGAAGTTCTTCAGCAGCTTATACAAGCAGCAAAGTCTATTGGTGAGACAGAACTGGTGGCAAAATTTGAAGAGGCTGTTTCAAAAATCAAGAGAGACATTGTGTTTGCAGCATCTCTATATTTGTAGTCATTACTTGAGCTTCAAGGTTCTTTGTGATGCTTTGTTGAAAACTTGAAGAAAGGGAAGCTAGCATCTATTGGTTCTTGCTGGAAAGTCAGGTTTCCTAAGATTTTCTTGAGATGAGACAGGTACCAGAAGGCATACAGCATTATCAATTATCACTGCAAAGATCTTGGGCATGAGTTTATACAGTTTTCTGGGTTAGCTAAAGATGGAATGCAGGTTAAGTCACACGATTGCAAATGTACTCTTCCGCCTGACACACTCTCTGAATTCATACATGCCAACATAGTCAGAGAGCACCGAATGCCAAGAATGTGTTGTAGGTTAAGAAAATGATCCAGAGGATCAAATTATTACTCATAGTTGTGAGCCAGACTGCGACTATAAATCAATTTTGATGTACATGGTAGGGTTCCCATATTTATTGTATACAGTGGTCAAAGAAGATGGTCCTTCGGTAAAAGCCTTTATCATTACCTTCATTTTCTGTTGGAAATAGTCTATCGATAGAAGCCTTTATCTTTACTTTCAAGTTCTGTCGGAAAAATTGGAATAAGTTTGCTTGAAGCATGTGGTTAAGGTTAGTAGTCTGCTGGTTCATTTACTAGAGTTTTGGTTTTATCTGGTCAAATTTTGGAGTTTGATATTTAAAGAAATGAGAACATGAAGTAGATGGACATAAAATGCACATGTGGTTGTGTGAGCAGTTTGACTTAATAGTATCTCTTTGGCATGTTTTTCATCAATTTAATTTTTGAGGATAGATGAACGGAAGCCTGCCCAATATCTGGTATCCTGACCAGAAAGCAAAAGACTAAATATATTGGTGTCTGTTGGTATCGACCAAAACCATGTGAAGATCTATCATCGTCGAACAATTATGTCAATATTTGGGAAACCTCTTCAAGTCGCAATCCCAGTCCCTGTCGTCAAGGTAATTCTAGTATTTATTTGCTTCCAATATAGAAAAAAGTCAGTTTCTCCGAAAGTGGAAATTGTCCTTACCTTGATTAAATCGTTCCATTTTTATATAAAATACTAAACAAACAAATCCCAGAAAGTTAAAACGCTCTTCTTATGGAAAACACGACGATTATGCTTCTACCATCTCTGTAGCGAAACCCGTGGACACAAAGTAACTTGCGAAAATCCCACCTGAAAGTGGTATATGCTGCTGGTACGATGTCGACAGGCTTAGGCTTTGAAGGGCACAGGAGATTTGGTGCACTAACAATTGCACTCTGGGTTGGTTACGCATACTTGGTCAATAGACTGATTCTGTGAAGTGTTGATGGACCACATTCACAGGCCTTGTTGAAGCTGAGGGTAGAGTAGTAGATGTTACGAAGTTGAAGGAAGAATATAATCATGGTCAAAACACAAATATCTAACTAAATAACCGAAACTTAACCTAAACATGCATTAATAGTTCAATTTAACTACTAAACACTTACTAAATTACCTACTAAAATATTATATAGTCTAGGACTGTTACAAACACAATTGACAAAACATTATCACATCTTCTTGAATGTAATGCCACTTTATATGCGTGACTTGCACATTTGACTTAATCATACCAATATCCACAAATATAGATGAATCTCCATTGTCGTCCTAACCTATCTAACTTATTCATATTTCCAATTTGATCTTGGTTTCCAAAAGTTCCAAGATTTCTCTTTTGATAGAAAATCCATCAAAGCATATAGTTTATTTGTGCAGTTCAATCACAATTATAGTCATACGTTAGATCTTTGCCTTTGTTGCATATAGTTTTGTTTTTTTTATTTTTCATTTCTTTATTTTATTGTACTACTTAACTTTTATTTTTTATTTTGTTAAATTGAGAATATTGAAAGTTTTAATGCAAGTTGGATTATATTATTTATGAGCCTCAATAGTTTCATTATAAATGTTGTGCAAACCTTGAGTTTGGTTGAGCACTTTAGTATAAGGAATTTCCATTACAGTTGTATGATTTTTAATAGAGATTTTAGGATATTTTATTTCCTTACTATTACTGCATAATATTGAGGACAACATTGTTTTAAGAGTGTGCATAAGAGGGGTGGTTTAAAGATTGATCCAATTGTATGAAAATTTTCAAAATTTGTGCTTTTATTTTTTATTTCTAAGTTACATTTTTTTTGAACACCCTACTTACAAGAGGGGCTAGCAGGGAATCGAACCTGAGACCTAAGCGAAATCAAGCCTCGCTCTCAACCATCGAGCCACACCCCTTGAGGGTTCTAAGTTACATTTTTAGGAGCTTATTATTTATTCTAGGTTGATAACATGAGTTTATGTAACATACCACTCTCATAGAGCATATACCCAACATACCAGAGTATATCCGAGCATATACCCTACGGGAATGACACGTTAGAGCAAACACATTATCTTATTTATGGCATCACACTTATCACAAGATCTTCAAAAGATCAAGCATTCTCATTTCATTCACAAACATAACATTTGTTGAGTCGTTACAATTTATAACTCATGTATAAACATTACATATTATGCGAGAGTTTACAACCCCATACAAAATATTCAACATGAAATGGGACGTTAGACCAAAACACTCTAACTAGACTCTTCAAAATTAGCTTACCAGACTTTTGAGCCATTTTGTTCCCAAAACTCAGGTACTATACTTTTACTTTATCACCTTAGGAGCTAGAACTCCTTTAAACCTAAAAAACAATATTGTAATTTTGATGAATTTGCAAACTCAGTGAGTGAACCATCATCGATACGCTCACTCATATCAGAACATAATAATAATTATAAAGTTCGATTCATCAAGCACATCATATAATTCAGTAATTCATGCACATCACATTCTCATAGATTTAAACAATTCAATATTTCACCTCAGTTTAATAAGGCACGTCAATTCAATCATTCAACAAGATATATTCATTTGATCATTTAATAAATACATAAGAATGCATATGCAAGTGCACATGTGACTCCAATTCATTTTCACTTTGTTGTGACCGAGCACTTATACTGTCTCGTACCCGTCGCGGATACCGAGCTCATTTTTTTGTCTCGTATTCGTTATGGATACCAGGCTCATTGTATCTGAGCTTGAGGCTCTTTATCACATTTATGAGCTTAAAGCTCTTTTCACACGTTGGCTACTCCGGTCACAACTCTTTTATCTGTTCATGCATTTAAATGTAATGAGATGCAACAATTTACAAATTATACATTCAGTATTCCTCATTCGATGTACACAAGTCGTATATCGCTTTCTTCGAATCTAAGTCCATTATTCACATTCCAATTATTCACACATTCCACATTTCATATATAATTAGAAAGCACTTCCAATACATTCCCGAATATCAAACTTCTCGAACCAACAATGTCCGGAATCATCACATTCATATAAGTAACAATTCAATAATTAAAATTTAATCAAAATTAGTTCATTCATAGTGAGAAACATCTAGGTTAACTCACTACACATATAATTCAAACAGAAGCATACATATAATTGAGTTTACACATCTAGATTGACTCACAATAGCTCCAGTTAAGCTATTGCCTTGATGACTCGGTAATGTCTGGATGCTGACGATCAATTTGTGCTCTTTAATCATGCAATACACACATAATTCACATATTACTAAGTTGATCAATCACATAATTATTCAACCATGCACATGCATATGTGTCATGTCTAATGCATGCTCAATTTACTTTTCCCAGGTTTGTATCCTTAATTACAAGTCTTAATCATTCCAATATTATAGCTTGTACATAACTTGTTTACAATTAGGTCATGCCTTAAGTAAGTTTGATTTCTCTAAATTCATCATTCATACATTCACCAATCCATTTCTAACATTATATAATCATACAATTTTTTCAATTCTCATTCATTCATACCTAATTCACATGACTCATATCCTTTGAATCACATTTGCATTCATAAGAATACTTTTATACCTTTAACAAGTCATAAATTCCAGATTAAGTACATTGATATCAAGACAATCCATTCCATAAGTTATCACATCAATTAACAACCTAGACTTATCAAAACCTTAACCAATTAATCCAACATCAAACTAGGTTCATTTCAAGCTCGAATTAAGTCCAAATGCACCAAAGTAAAGTGACTTATCCTTAGTTGGTTCAACAATCACACAAAACAGAAAATTTCCATTTTCAAGCATTGCCCACAATCGTGGGGTACCTTCCCACAATCGTGGGATGAGTGACCCTAAAGTTTTCTATCCATTTTCCTTCAATTCTTTCCAGATTTTCACATCTTCATACCAAATTCAAAGTGCCTTCATCATAGTCCATTAATTATACCTCAATTATACTTAATTATACTTCAATTCCTCATCAATTTTGTCTCCAATTCAACTCAAAATTATCGAATTACCAACTCATAAACTATCTATCTTTCATGTATCAAAAACCAAAACAGAAATTATCATTCACTATCAAACATGTAGTCCTAGGATTTTTCTTTCCAAATTCAAGAACACTTTAGTAACACCTATCTTTAGCATAAATTTACCTTCATTATGCATCAAATTTCATTCTAATTCATCCATATAACAACCTATCCATTGTTGGAGTTATGTAAATATAGTGCCATGGAAAGCAAGTGTATTTACATATAACTTAATCTTCTTCCAGTTACTTTTTGTAATGAAAATATTTATGATTAATAAAATAAAAGAGTTTTGTTTTATTTGTATGAGCATTATATAACTAGTCATAAGGTACCAAGATTTTTTTGTAAGTAATATACATATACATGGAGATGTATGAGAAACATGTATATTATTAGAATCTAAATTAGTTGATTCACAGTTGAATAATCAAGTTGGTCGCTTAATTATGATTTATACTGTAGTGCTGCAATTTATCTCCGTGTAAGTAAAAGAGTTTACTTGAAATGATGAGTTTCATATCATGATAGTAGTTAACTATTGGTAATGGCACTAATAATCTTGAATCATGATTGTTTTTAAAGAATAAAGTAGGTCGTTACTTTAATCTTAAAACATACTCCTTAGCATTCTTTTATTACGAATCACAATCTTGATGAGTGGTAAACTCATATGTGTTTCATTATAATTATTGATATGATCGTAATGGATTTTTACAGAGTATCAATCCAGTATCTACATGTTGGAATTATTAATTGAAACATGTATCAGGGAACATTCACTCAAATAAAGAGTTTGTAGGGATATCATCACTTCTAAATGTTTTACGAAGATTGGTGATTAAACTAGCGCCAGTAGTTTGATGAACTAGTTATCCATCAAGTCTTAACATCAAGATAAGATCTTGTGTGTTAATCACCATATAGAGTAAAACGGGAGATCTAAAAGAAAAAAATCAACATAAGGGCAAAACGGTAATTTTACCCTTTATTGTGTGGGTGGCTATAATATGGTTCATAATAGAGTTTGCAATTGGAGATCTAATTGGAAACATGTATTCTCATAATATTTAGTAATTCAAGAGTTCAGCTATTTGTCTTTAGTGGAATGAAATTCCGGGCTTATTAGAGCTTGAATTATATAAGTCCAATTAGATTATCCACTTGGCTTTTAGGAAGGTTATCAAGCAAAGTAAGAAATATAAATTAAGGTTACTGAAAATAAGAAAGAAGAAAGGATCGAATTAGATTTGGAATAATAATACCGGAACAATTTAATTAAGAGTTAATTAAATTGGGTATTAAAGCCTATGATTGAATGTTGGACTTACACTAATTAATTATTAATTAGAAGCCCAAATGAACATTTAAAATTGGGCTGGACTTTGGTTTGAAAATTAATTAGATTAGTTAAATTGAAACAAAGTTATTAAAGGAAAAAGGTGGGTATATTTCGGTTTTATAGTTAAATGTGCAGCTACACATTTAGCATTGAATTGTTAAATTTAAGATGGTTTTTATCATCATTAAATGGAGTAATGATCTTATCATTAAATGGTTTAATGGTTGTCTTTTAATGATGTCATGTAACCTTTTAGCATTCATTTGATTAAAGAAGGAGGAGGTGCATTTGATGACTATCTCCCTTCTTTCATCTCATAACCGAAAATGAGAGGGTCTCATTTAGGTTATTGGTCTTTTCATATAGCCATCTTAAACAAATGAGAGGGTCTCATTTATTGGCTTCTTTATGTTTGATTAGAGAATGAAGTGATGCATTGGATGCACTTCACTTCTTTCTTTCATTTATAACCGAAATTGAGAGAATGAGAAGAAGGGTTGTTGCATTTTTGACTCACTCTCTCCTCTCTTGTATGTGCTAGCCAAAACTTGAATGAGAAGAGTCTCATTTTTGTTTTCTTTCAACTAGCATTTCTCTCAATTTAGCACTAAATGTGACTATTCAAATCTTTGAATCACTCTGTCCAAATTGGTTAAACACATTTCAAAAGAGTCTCTAAAAGCTGAAAAATCATCCATTAACACCTCTATTATATCTTCGATCATATCGGCGAAGATAGACATTATACTTCTTTGAGATGTAGTCAGGGCAATGCATAATCCGAAAGGCATTCGTCCATACACGAAGGTACTATAAGGGTAGGTGAATGTGGTCTTTTCTTGATCATCAGGATAGACGAAGATCTTATTGTATCCTGAATATCCATATAAGAAGTAGTAAAACAAATGCCCAACCACCCTTTCTATCATCTAGTCTATGAATGGGAGAGGAAAATGATCTTTTTTAGTTAGTGAGTTGATTTTGCGATAATCTATGCAATTTGAGATAATCTATGCACACTCTCCATCCTGTGACCGTTCTTGTTGAACACTCTCGCTTTCCACCCTTTTTAGATGCACATTGTGCTGGATCCATTCACTATCAAAGATGGGATAGATTATCCCTGCATTTAAGAGTTTAATTATTTCCTTCTTAACCACCTCCTTCATGTTAGGGTTCAACCTTCGTTGACGCTCCCTCACCATTTTACATCCTTCTTTGAGGTTTATTCGGTGCATGCAAACATTTGGGCTTATACCTCGAATATCAAAAATCTGCCATCCGATGGCCTTCGTTCCTCTTTCTAACAATTGCTACCACCTTACTTTCTTGTTTCTCATTCAATTAATTAGAGATGATGATAAGTAACGTTTGACCTTCACGTGGAAAGGTATATTTGAGATGTGTAGGTAAAGTGGTTTTTCTATGGATGGTGGTATGGGTGCTTCGGTCCGGACTAATATATCTTGATGCATTTGAACACCCAACTCCTCCATCTCATCATCTCCTTTAGACTCAAGCTTCTCATATCCATTATCTATCTCTGCTTCCACTAACTGTACTTCTATGATACGACTCTCTACTTATTCTTGCAAATTTTGATCCGTAATTTCAACCTTCATGCATGTGCTGCTTGTTGTTGGATTTTTTAAAGCCTTATTCATATTAAATTCGATCTGATCTTTGCCTATTCGAAGTGTTAATTTCCCTTCGTGAACGTCAATTATATTGTTCCCTGTATTCATAAACGGTCAACCAAGGATTAGTGGACAGTTCTTATCTTCTTCAAAATTGAGAACCACAAAGTCTACAGGAATAATGAACTTATCCACTTGCATCAGAACATCTTCCACGGTCTTTTAATAGATTGATCAGCTAGCTAAATTAACATTGATGTTTGCTTAACCTCACCCAACCCCAACTTCTTGAATATCGATAAAGGCATAAGATTAATACTTGCTTCTAAGTTGCATAAGCACTTTGTGAATTCAAATTCACCAACCACACAAGGTATTGTTAAACTCCCTAGATCCTTCAATTTAGATGGCATCTGGCTGGTGACTATGGAACTACAAGGGCCAGTTAGAGCTACTGTCTGGTTATTGCCAAGTACGCTTCTTTGATAATATGTCCTTTAAAATTTTGGCATATTTAGGCATGTGTTCCAAAGCCTCTACAAATGAGAGATTTATTTGTAACGTCTTTAATTTCTCAACGAATTTTGCAAACTAGCGATCCAGCTTCTTCTTTTGTAATCGTTGAGGAAAGGGAATCTTGAGTTGATATGGTGGAGGGGCAACATAAGGAGGGTATTTGCTCATATCCACTTCTTTCTTCTTTTCTTGCTCTTTCTCTACACAAGGAAAGGGCTCCTCTATTGTCTTTATGGGTGGTTTAAGTTCCTTCCCACTTCGAAGTTTAATAGCCTTTAGTTGCTTCCTCAGTTTTGTTCCCAAAGTGCTAGGAAGAATACCCATATTTTGTGTAGAGAAAGCGTTTGACAATTGGTTTACTTGAACCTCTACATTGTGGATAGAAGAGACATGATTCTTTGTTACTTGTTTAAATCTACCTTCCAATTCTTTTGTGCATCATCTAGGGTTCCAAGCTTGTATAAGATTTTGTCCAGTTTGGATTCCATCGAACTCAATTTGTCTTGTTGGAAACCTGATGGTCTTTGAGGTTTAAACTGTCCTCCAGCGTTGTTTAACCAAGAGAAGTTTGGGTTATTTTTCTACCCAGGGTTATATATATTGGAGTAGAGATTATATCCCCTTCCTCGACCGTATTGGGTTCCCATGTAGTTTACTTACTTTGATCCATCATCCTTCATCAAGAAGCAATCAACTGTATCATGATCCATCTGCCCACAGAGCTCACACTTCAATTGAACAACTTTTACTGTATTTGAGGATAAAGCCTTCATATTGTTTAGCTGTCTAGTTAAATTATCAATTTTATCTTGCATTTCTGTCATTTGATCGACAACTACAACTCCTTTTTGCTCATGAAGAGTTGCAGGTTGTCTACTCCGCTTGTTCGTCCATAAATAGCTATTACTCGCCATTTCTTCTAATAGCTCTTCTGCTTCATCTACTGTCTTCCTCATAAGTGATCTTCTTAAAGACGCATCAATTATGCCTCTTATATGTAAGGTTACTCTGTTATAGAACGTTTGCAAAAGAAATTCTTTAGGTAGGTTACGTGTGGGCATTTTCTCTGCAAGACTTTGTATGTTCCCACACTTCATAAATCAATTCTCCATCACCCTATTGAAAGTTTGTGATCTCTTTGATAATCTTCATAGTCTTGGTAAGGTAAAAGTATTTATCTAAGAAGGCACGAACTAATTGGTCCCAAGTGGTGACATTAATCGAATTGAGAGAATGGTATCAAGCTTTTGCTCTATCCCTTAAGGTAAAAGGGAAGAATCTCATTCTTACAACATCCTTTGACATTTGTTGATAAGAGAAGGTATCACAAATTTCAAGGAAATTGATAATATTTGCGTTCGAGTCTTCATTCGTTAATCCATAAAATTGCACATTTTGTTAAATCATATTTAAAAAGGCTGGTTTGATTTCAAAGGAAGCTGCTTGCACGGGTGGCCTAGTTAGTTGCATTGAAGCCTAGTCTCATGAAGTCCATAAGGGTTCTTGGTTGATGCCCTTTGTTCGCTCCTTGATTCAAATCTCGCTGAAACTCCTTGGCCATTGTTACTTTTATAGTTTCTTCTTCTTCTTCACGTTAAACTCTTCTAATTGAACATTTTAAACGAGTGATGTCAAGCTCTGCAGTTTCAGCCATGTGACTCGAACTTCTTGTAACTCTTATGTTCATGTAATAACACAGACACGCAAAAAAAATGGGAAGAACAGAAAAACTTAAAACTAACTAAAGCACCTTAGACTAAGACAACTAAACTATTATTCACCCTCCCCAGCAATGGCGTCAAAAGCTTGATTATGTTATATGAGCTTTAAAATTTATAAGCCCTTAAATATCGCAAGCGCACGGATTGCGACTGTAGTATAAGAGGTGTCGATCCCACGAGAAGGGGGACTAATCTAATTTTATGTTATCTAAGGCTAAGGAAATTGAAATAACGGAAATAAAATTCACAAGGAAAGTAAATTTGAGAAATTGATTGGCAAGAGTTGTAATTCAAAAATTAACACAAAAATAAATGAAATTTTAGCAATACAGAAACACAATGGAAATCAATCAAGAGAATTAACCAAGTTATAATAAAGGAGATTTTACCTATTATTAATCCTAACCTAGTCGATTATGTGTTAATGGGGCGTCAGTTTTAGACGATCCTAAAACTGATTACTCTCTCTCGAGTTATAACCATTAAACCATAATTTATAAACCCTAATTGGATTATGAAATTTGGAATCTCTCAATTAACAAAAGACTCACAATCCTAATTAGATCTATAGCACTCTAATAAACTATCGGGTCTTACACAAGATCTATCTCTGCACAATTACCGATCTGATTAGTTACGGGTTCTATTGAATCACCTAACTATCATTAATTCGATTCATTCGTTTTTTAGTTCACCCTCTTAGCTTATTACCGAATTATGCAAAAACACAACAAATCACAATACCCAATTCAAATAACACAAAATGAACTCGGATAACATTAAATCAAAATAAAATCCCGAAGGAAAGTTTAGAAGAACATCAATATTCCAAATCTTATCATCATACTATTCATCTCAATTCTATACATAAATAAAATCAAAACGAAAAGGAAATAACGACTTGGAATAGACGATGGAAGGCAGCGACGTCGAAAAACCTCCTGATCTAGGAAGTACATCAAGTCAACTTCATCTTTCTCTTCCTTCTTCTTCTTTCCCTGTCTCGGTATTCTCTCTTTAGGGTTTCAAGTGTGGCTACATAAAAAAGCTCCCCTTTTTCTCTTCACTTGTTGTTCTTTAAATATTCATTTATATCTTAGGTAACCCTAGGGTTTTCTGGGGTTCGAAAGGTCCAAAAAGTCCCTCAAAACGTGAAGTTTTTAAGCGTTTGCACGACATAAGCCACGATCGTAGCTTACATCTGAGCCTTTTGTCACAATCATGGCATGCAGGCCACGATCGTGGGCCATTCTTAAAGCTTTTGTCACTATCGTGGCATGCCTGCCACGATCGTGGGCCTGTGTTATGGCCCGAGTTACCTCCAAAACTCCTCCATTCTTCAATATTGACCCTGAAATACTAAAAAACATCAAGGTACCTCAAAAATATAATATTTAAGCTCAAAAACTTGTACTAACCTATAAAACATTTAAAACATAAATAATTAACAAACTAACACAATTCTAACCTAATCACCTACTAAATGATCGAATTAATGGCTAAACACATATTAAACTATGCCCTAAAATACGATGCAATTTAAACTTATCAACATGCTAATTGCTGCAATGTGTTTCAACTTTGGGAGAGTTCATTGTGAATACAGCCATTGAATAACACTGAAAAAAGTATTAGCTTGTATTGGATAGATATATCTCATTTTAATTGCTTCCCATATATGGTTGGTGATCTCACGCATAAAGAATAAATGATATTTTGTTTCTTCCTCTACTGAACAAAAAGGACGTAAAGGGTCAACATTAAATTACGTGATTCTATCTATTGTGTTAAGTTGGTTCTGAATAGTTAGCCACAGGAGAAAGGGAGTTTTAGGTGGTATGATCCTGTTCCAGATAATTCTATACCACTCCACTGCTGGTTTCTTCAACCTTAAGTAGTCTCTCGTGAGTTTATTAGAAAGATGATGAGTAGGTCGATGATGCCAGAAGAAGGTGTCTTGATTGAGAGGATTGGGAGAGTATTGAGGTTGCAAATGACTAATGCTTACAGGGAACTGCCAACTGCTCCCATTAATGAGTGAGTCCATTTTTGTGTGAAGTGGGAGATTGATAGAATTCCTTAGTTTACTTGAGGAGTTAATGAGAGCTCCCTGACCTAACCAGTTATCAAACCACAAGGCTATTAGCTTCCTATTACCGATGGAGCAAGATATATAATTTTGGACAAGATTTTTCATTTAGAGAAATTGGTTAAAAAATAAGGAGTTGGATGCTTTCTTTCTCACTTCCCATATGCCTCTCCCTTTGAGAAAATAAGAATGGATCCATCTGATCCATAATGATTTTCTATCTTCAAGGATCCACCAAAACTATTTCAAGAAGAGTGTTTGATTAGTGAGTTTCATTGAATAAACACTAAGTCCCCCTTCTTCTTTCGAATAAAAAATGTTTGACCATTTAACTTTTGCACTTCCCTTTGCACCATTAAAGTTGTTCCATAGGAAGTCTTTGAAGATTCTCTCAATTGTCTTGGAAACAGTCTTTGAAAGGAAAATGTGTGAGCTCCATTATATGTGTAGAGAGTTGAGAACTAATTTTATGAGCTGTAGCTTCTCAGCAAGGATGGAAATTTATTCACCCAAGAGTTGATTCTTGTTTGAATTTTCTCTATAATAGGATTGCATTTAAGGAAAGAAAGTCTTTTTGTTGAGACTAACGGATCTAAGTATAGCAAAAGTGGAGCTTTTTCCATCATCCCAGTTTTGGAAGCAATGTGCAAAGCCATCCGAGAAGCACCTTTTGAAATTATGAACTGACTTTTATTGAGGTTGATTTGTAATTCAGAGACTTCTTTTATTGAGGTTGGTTTGTAATTCAGAGACTTCTTTAAATTTGTTAAGAGCCTTCATATAGTTGGTATGGATTCCACGTTTGCATTGCAAAAAAGAATGCTTTCGTTTGATTCAAAATAGGTATTTTTAAAAGCACGCTGTTGTAGGCGTGCTTTGGAACTCTCTAAAGTAGTTCCCTTACTCCTTGAAGCTTGCTTTCTCTCTTTCAGCAGCTCTTCTTCTCTCACACT
>JANZLH020000079.1:2118760-2132395 GCA_026770325.2 Erythroxylum fimbriatum | reverse complement strand
AATTATGTGATGATTTATGACATTTCTTTTGAAAAGCTTACATGTTTATGAAATTATGTTTTCGGACATGGTTTTCGCACTAAATATCAAGTACATAGAAATCAAGTTTTTCAAAACGTGCCATTTGAGGCAACAAGAAATCTATGTGATATATGATCTATGAAATGATTTTTCATGAATAAGTTGTATTAATAGCCAGTATGTATATAGATAGAGATATATGCAAGATATGCGAGGTACTATATGAAGAATAATGGGAAGATGATATGAAGGGTAGTGAGAATAGTACAAGTTCAAGAAAGTTAATTTGTTTGTTTTGAGAGTATCAATATGATGGTCCAACATTTGTACCCTATGCAAGTAAGTCTATTTAGCATGAAGGTAAGACATGAATGGAGATGATAGAGGAAGAAACCTAAGACTTAGGAATATTATGTTAGTTATAGCTCCCATAGTCCAAAGGATTAAGGGAAAACTAGAGTATCACATGAAAGTGCTCGCAACAATCATGTGAGGGTAGATTGAGAATTTCTAAAAATGATACAATAAGGAATCCTTTGAAAATCAAGAGAAGACTATTGTTTAGGGTTAATAGAAACCAAAGTGGCAAGATTGTGAACTAGAATTTACAAATGGTCAAAACAGGATGAATTTGATGATGTTATCCAAGAACATGTGACAATAGGTATGTTTATTACTCCATTGAGCTTTGAGAGACTTGAATATTATGACCTTGTGAGAACAATAGAAATTGGTCTTCCCGAGGTACTAAGAATAGCTAATAGTGTGATGATGATAATAGGTGATTGATCAAGATTACAGGAATAGTATTGATGATAGTAGCAAGAAATCCTCTTTTTGAGGAGAATTTCATTGAGTTAGAATAAGCAGATCAAATAGTTATGTCAAGAGTGATCATTCAAAGTGAATATACTCCCTAACAGGGATTCAAGTAAAGAAATAGAACCTATTATTGAATAAGTTGGCATTTTGCTGATATAAAGGATCACATGAGTGAATTTCTAATACGAGGAGCCATTGATTTCTAATATGAGGAGATTATATGTTCATGATATATATATTATGTAAAAGCATGTTGGGAGATACAAATCTAGTTTGAAGAATGTATTAAAAATTACAAGAAGTTAAGTTTGAGCGAAGGAATTAATATGAATGAGCAAACATAAGAACAAGTCCAAATGAGATCGAAGGAAGTGCAAAAATAGAGAAAATCATTCAAGGAAGGAAGTCAATGGGGAAATTGAAAAGAGAATGAGACAATGTACCTCATGGAGGAATTAATGAAGTAAGAAATCATGAGGGCAATTCAGGGAACACATGGAATTTGATAATGATTGTCTAAGTCTTTAAATGCTTAATATCATTATGGCATTGGAGACTAAAGTGATCCATGATTTGATGATGTACTAAAAGTATACAAAGAATTGAGAAGAATGGTATGAATACATGAAGAGAAATGTGTAAAGCTCTATGAGTGAATTTTGATACATAACCTAGAATTGCAACATTGATGATTGTTTTGAAAGTTTGGAGACAACATATGTACAGGAACAGGTATGAGCATGCAAATATAGATCGTAAAAGTTCAAAGCAATTACTGAATTGGGAAAATTAAATATGAAACTCAGGAGATTGAGATATGTATCAAAAGATTATGACTGCCCAAGTAAGAGATTCCAAGTGAGGTTAAGTGCTGTATCCGATACATTAAGCATGAATTCGATACTATGATGTCCAGAACTAGAGCAACAAAAAGCGTAGCAGGTGGGGCATAGTTTAGCCCAAATTAAGGATAAAAAGATTGTATATTTTATTAAGAAATTGATACGGATCTAAATTTCAAGTTCAAATAGGAAGAATGATACCAGGTGAATGAAATAGGAAGTATATGAAATCAATAAAGATGATTAAATAAGGAGGTTGATAGCAAAGTACGAATGATAACATGAGGTATGCATCTTAGCAGGATTATATCGAAAGATCTTTTAGTGATCAAGAGTGTCAAATAAGCAAGTGAATGTTTGAATTGAGGGTTTTAACTACCAAGAATATGCTTAAGGCATAGAGTTTGAAATTCATAGGACAAGGAGATCCAAGTATGAATCAAGTGAATCACGAAAGATGAATGTGTATGAGGGATCAATGTCAAAGGCCTGAGATGTAGTAAGGACAGGCATGAGGTTACGAATGCTAGTACGCAGTCATTCAGCATTATCATGTTGGGATCATTAAGGGTAAGATAAATTACCTCTGTGATACTCTCAGGGCTACATGTTCATGCTCATATGAATACATGTGTATGAGTGCAATCATGCCAGGGCGCGCTCAAGATCAAACAAGCGGGATCAGGATGGTATGATATCTAAGCAAGTCACGATAGAAGTGATTAAATCCGTTAACTAAGGTCATGGAAAAGAAAGCATTTGAGTGAGAAAGTAAAATGAGGAAAAACAAAAGAAAACAAGAGGAAGTAAAACCCCTGCTAATAGATCAGTAAGATGTGAATTTCGAGGATGGAATAACCCTTCAAGGTAAGATGATCATGTTTCAATGCTTTATGGTTCAAGAGTTGGGTTCCGGGAATGGGATCCAACATAACATTTCAACTAAGGTATAATTTGGGGCTTTACAATTGTCTCCCCTTTAAAAGAATTTTGTCCTCGAAATTCATACCTGATGAGAATATCTGAGGATACTGAGCTCTCATGGTTGATTTTGATTCCCATGTTACTTCCTTGAGTCCATGGTGTTGTCAGAGTACTTTCACCAAAGGAATTTGCTTATTTCTAAGTTGTTGGATTTCTCTGGCTAAGATAGACACAAGCCCTTCCTCATAAGACAAATCTGGTTGTACTTGAATTTCTTGTAAAGGAATTTTATGTGTATCACCAAACTGATATTTTCTCAACATAGAAACATGAAATACATCATGCAACTTGGCCAATTATTTAGGAAGAGCTAACTGATAAGCTACTGGTCCAACTCTCTTAAGAATCTCATAAGGATCTATGTATCATGGGCTGAGCTTACCTTTCTTCCTAAACCAAAGTATGTGTTTCCACATTGATACTTTCAAGAATACCTTATCACCAACCTGATACCCAATATCTTTCATTTTTAGGTCAACATAGGACATCTGCCTATCACTGGAAGCTTTTAATCTTTGTTGAATAACTTGAACTTTTTCCTCAGTATCTTTCACAATATTAGGCCCGATCATCTTGTTTTCACCTAATTCAGTCCAACATACTGGAGTCCTACACTTCCTACCATATAGGGCTTCATAAGGAGCCTTGCCAATACTAGTCTGATAACTGTGTTGTAAGCAAACGCCATCAAAGAAAGATAGTTATCCCAACTTCCAGAGAATTCTAACACACAACCCCGAAGCGTGTCTTCCAATATCTGAATAACCTGTTCAAATTGTCCATCTTTCTGAGGATGGAAAGCAGTATTGAACTTGACTTAAGTACCCAAAGCATTTTGCAGATTTTTCCATAATCTCAAAGTAAATCAAAGATCACGACCAGAAATAGTAGATAATGGTACTCCATGTAATCTCACTATTTCATTCACATATATATCTATAAGCTTATCCAATGAATAATCAGGACGAGCAGACAGAAATGAGTAGACTTAGTGAATTTATCCACAATCACCCATACAACATCATGCTTCCTTTGAGTGAGAGGAAGCCTAGTGGCAAAATCCATGGTAATGTTATCCCATTTTCATTGAGGATACATAATCTATAACTTGCTGACATGTCAAACATTTGGATACAGAATCCATAACATCACGTTTCATTCCTGACCATCAGTAATGTTGTTGCAGATCTTGATACATCTTATTTCCACCAGGGTACATTGTAAAGACAGTATTATGGGCCTCAAACAATAGCTTTCTCTTCAACTTATCATTAGTCGATATACACAATCGACCTTTGTAATACAAATCACTATCTCCTTTCACAGAAAAGTCAGGTTGTTTGCCTTCCCGAGTAACTAAGATAAGTTGTTGCAACTTATCATCAACTTTTTTAGCATCACAGATTTCTTGTCTCAAGGTAAGCCTAGCTTTTAATTGAGCTATTAAAGTCCCATTAGATGTAAGTGCCCATTCACCCTACTGCACTAATAATGCCAAAATAGTCTTTCGACCTAAGGCAACAGCCACGACATTAGCCTTACTAGGATGGTAATCCACAATACAGTCATAATCTTTAAACAATTTCAACCAACGTCGATGTATCAGATTAAGTTCTTTCTAGGTAGTACTTTTGGCTTTTATGATAAGTGAAAATCCTACACTTTTCACCATACAAGTGGTGCCGCCAAATCTTCAAAGCAAACACTACTGCTGTAAGCTCAAGATCATGTGTAGGGTAGTTCTGTTCGTATGGCTTTAGTTTCCTAGAAGCATATGCAAGTACCTTTCCACCTTGCATCAAAACGCAACCCAAACTATTTCTAAATGCATCACTAAACATAACATATTCCTTACCAGAAGTAGGTTGAGTCAATACAAGAGCTTCAATAAGCCTTTTTTTAATTGCTCAAAACTTGTGTGACATCTAGCAGACCATTCATATTTCCCTCCTTTCCTAATAATTTAGTCAAAGGGGATGCTATCAACGAAAATTCCTTCATAAACCGGTGATAGTAACCAGCCAAACCTAGAAAACTTCTCACTTCTGTCATATTCCGTGTCGGCTTTTAATTAACAATTGCTTCAATCTTATTAGGATCAACTATAATTCCTTGAGAAGAGATAACATGTCCTATAAAAGATACTTCTTGAAGCTAGAAATCACACTTGCTTAGTTTGGTATACAAGTGTTTTTCTCGTAGGGTTTATAATACAATCCGAAGATGTTGATTATGATCATGCTCATTCTTGGAATAAACCAAGATATCATCTATGAATACCACAACAAACTGGTCTAAATAGGGCCCAAACACTTTATTCATCATATCCATGAATGCAGCTGGAGCAATAGTTAACCCAAATGACATTACCAAGAATTCATAATGTCTATAACGGGTCCTGAATGCAGTCTTCGAGATATCCACATCCTTTACCTGAAGTTGATAATACCTTGATTGCAGATCTATCTTTGAAAATACCCTTGCTCCTTTTAATTGATCAAACAGATGTTCTGTCTTTGGTAACGGATACTTGTTCTTCACTATGACTTATTCAATTGCCTGTAATTAATGCACATATAAAGAGTTCCATCTTTCTTTTTAACAAATAGAACCGGTACTCTCCAAGGTGAAACACTGGGTCTAATGAACCCCTTATCCAGTAGTTCTTGCAACTGAACCTTCAACTCCTTCAATTCAGTAAGAGCCATCCTCTATGGTGCTCTGGATATAGGAGCAGTGCCAATCATAACCTCAATAGATAATTCCACTTCCCTTTTAGAAGGAAGTCCAGGTAGTTCTTTAAGAAACACATCCGGAAATTCATTCACCACCGAAATGTCTTACAGTTTAACACTTTCCTTCTTAGAATCAAGTACAAAAGCTAGATAAGCTTCACATCCCTTCCTAACAAACCTTCGAGCTTGCATAGCAGATATCACACTAACCAGATAACTAGTACAGATGCCAAACAATATCATTTCATATTGATTGGGCTTCTTAAGCACAATTGTCTTAACACTACGGTCAACCACGACCTGATGCTTGGATAACCAATCCATACCCAAGATCAAATCAAATTCATAAAAAGAAAATTCAATTAAATCTACTACATACTCACTTCCCTGGATCATAACAAGACAATTTTTATAAACCTGATTAACCAACACCCTACTACCTAGAGGACTGGTTACATGAATATCATAATCTAGCTAATTTACAGGCATCATTTTATTAGGATTTTCCTCAACATAGATATAGAAATGAGTAGATCCAGGATCAATCAAAGCATGCATTTCAGAGTTAAAGAGAGAAATAGTACCCGTAATGACCTCAGATGCGTCCTGATCCTCATGAGCTTTTAAAGCATAAGCTCAAGCAGAAAAAAGGCGTAATAGGTCGATCAACAATTTTTGAAATAGTACTCAAAATAGGTCTGACCTGACTAGATCCTCCATGACCTCTACCATGTCCTCTGTTCCCAGCAGATACATGAGAAACTTCTCTACTAACTTGTGACATCTGAGGCTGTCTCATAGGATAGTTTGCTATGAAATGATTAGGGCTGCCACATCAAAAACATGCGCCTATAGTCCCCCTACAGGTACCCCAAAGGTATTTGGAGAAATGAGTGCACTCCGGAACCTTGGCCCATTGAAGAACCCCTACCAGAATCAGCCGATGAGGGAAAGTCTTATTGCTTTCCCCTAGCTGCAGATCTCTGAGTAAATTCTTGTGCAATTGAATCACCTTCACGACTTCTCTTACCCGAAGACTGACCTCCTCTAGAAAAACCTCTTCGCTAAACCCTTTCTCTCATAACCATCTCTTGCTTCTCTATCTTTATGGCAACTTGTACCAACTGATGGTAACTCACTTACTCTAAGAGGGTGAATGTTTGTAAGATGCTCTTTGATTGGGTCGTTCAAACCATACTTAAACTAATGAAACTAGAACTCCTCAGTAAATACAGATTCAGGTGCATACTTGCTGAGTCGATTAAATTCTCTTTTGTACTCAGCAATAAACAAACTTCTCTGCTTTAGATTCAAAAGCTGCTTCCACTTCTCCTTTCTATAGGCTTCCGTCACTTACTTGGCTTAAACTCTTGGGAAAAGAAATCTCAAGTCAAAGGATCAGGTAGTTGAGGATACCTTAAAACAAACTTCCACCACTCATAGGCCGCTCCTTGAAGAAGGGAGACAACACAATGAACCATCTGGTCAGGTGGGCAGCTAATTTCATCTAACAGCCTTTTCACCTTTTCCAACTAGAATTTTGCGTTTTTAGACTCTTCTAGAGATGTTCCAGTATATTCTGTAGCTCCATGCTTTCGCAATTGATCAATCAGAGCCTTAGGTAAGGTCATATGGTGTAATAAAGTCATCATATCTTGTGACAACTTAACTAAAGCCTCTCCTTAAGCTAGAGGTGGAGGAGGGTGTGGGACTTCCACTTCATCTCGATTTTCCCCAAAGGGTCCAGATATAGATGGACAAGATCGCATAGGATTATTACTCTCCGCAACCTCGTCAACAACTTCATAAGATCTTTTCATACTAATTCTAAAGCCAAAATGTGGGACAAACCACATTAGGCCAAATACAACTCTTATATTCAAGTACAAGTAATAGTTAAGCGCTGGTTAAACCAGAATCACCTAAACCATGCTTTGGTACCAAACAATGTAACACCTGAATACCCCCTAAGAGGATATGTAAATGCCACACCAAACAATCCTAAAACATACAAAGATATTCTAGAAATTCATTGAAAATAAGATAACATACTTCACATTCATACTTTACTGAGTTATATACAGAACATCATGTAAATATTGTACTCATCACATACATGCCTTACATACAAATCCATCTTATATTATTATAGCACCCCTCTTTCATAAGGCATATCCCCGAACATACCGACAGTATGTGAGAACATACTCTACGAGGGTGGCATGCTAGAACGGTCAAATAAATTGAACTCATTACAAAATTTTCATAAATCACACGCATATGAGGAAAATCAATAAACAAATCGGGTCCACTTTATTGATTAAACATTTTCATTCATAAATGTTACTACACTCCTTGATCAATCTCATTTACAAACCTTTCCAATTTGGAATGTTATTACAAAAATATAATTGATCAAAAACACCTAATACAATAATTACAGAATACATAATTTGATACAAAATTAAAGAAATACAAATGCAGACGCGAACTGATCCCGACCTCTATCGCTTACTCGAATGCAGTGGCTAGACCCTAATTTGTCTAACTGGAGATCTTCTCTAAGCCTGAAAAAATATTGCAATTTGGGTTGACTTTTGCTAACTCAGTGAGTGGACCATCCTCAATGGCTCACTCATATCACATAACACACATTATTCATGAAATCATGTAATTCACATCATTTCACTAATAATCAAATAACATCACGTATCACTTTGTTCACTTATTTCATGTTTCACATTCAGAGCAGTCATACAATTCATTTTAGTCATTCAAAACATACATATCAATTTTATATGCAATGCTCATGAGACTCACTTCCAATTGTTATTGTTGTGACCGAGTGTCTTTTTATTGGCCAATATCCCTTGTGGATATTAGGCTGGCCCATACCCTTGTTCATACCGAGCTAGTATTAGATAATGTCCCATATCCCTTGTGAATACTAGGTAAATTAACAACTGAGCCAGAGGCTCTTATCACGTTCTGAGCTTTAAGCTCTTTTTACTGGCGACTCCAGTCACAACTGCCTTTATCTTTCATATATTTATGTAATGAAATGCATCACATTTATTCAGTCAATTAAAAGTGCTCAATATTATATAGTCATATTCACTATCACGTTCTCATTCACAATTGTCATCAGAATTTGGTCTGGCATTCAACATATACGTTGAGAATCACTTATTTCATTCATATGCACATTCATATTTTTCTTCGGAACTTGGTCTGGCATTCAATAATTAAGTTGAGTATCAATTATTTCGTCAGATTCACGTACATGGAGCGCTTCCAATATGATATTCACGTATCAGACGCCTCGGACATTCAATGTCCGAAATCAACACATTTACATTGCATATAATTCATTTCATAAATTTAAACAAAGCAATCATTTAAAGTAAGACCGTCTAGGTCGACCCATAGTACGCTCCAGATTAGCATTAGCTTCCATGATCCAGAAACATCTGGATGCAGACATTTTATCCTGCATATCAACATTATGCAATGCGAACATTGCACACACATTATTAATTTCACAATTACATAAACGTTCAATTGTACACATATGTATATGTGTCATGTATAATGCATGCTCAATTTGACTATTCCGAGTATATTTCCTTAATCACGTCTTTTGATAAATCAAACCTTATCATTTGTATGTGTCTAACTTATTCTTAGGTTTACACTTCAAGAACACTTGATTATTCTAATATTATAATTCAATTACTCGTCATTTCTTTTTTTAGCAATATATGCTCTCATAATATCAAATTCTCATTTACCTTTACTTAATACATATAGTTCTTCTCTTTTGAATCACAACTACTATCATATGAACAACTTCATGTTAAGTCAAAATGACTTTACATCAATGATTTTGATGAAGACCAAATAATATTGAAAGAAGAAAGTAAGATGGAAGCAGAAGAATATGGGAGGGAAGGCGCAAACCAAAAGTGAGACGAAAGGCGCAAAACAAAAGTGAGACAGAACGTGCAGAACAAAAGTGAGACGAAAGCAATATGAGACGGAACGCCAAAACAAAAGTAAGACAGAAGCAATATGAGATGGAAGCGAGAAGATAAAAGTTAGACGATAAAAAGTGAGACGAAAACACAAGATAACAATTAGAGGGAAGGAAGTAAGACCGAAGATAAGACGAAGCAGAGTCAAACTAAGACGAAGCAAAAGTCAAAGACGTAGAGTCAAACTAAGACGAAGCAAAAGTCAAACTCAGACGATAGAAATTAAGATGAAGCAGAGTCAAACTAAGACGATAGACAGATGGCGATTTTTAAGGAAATTACTGAAAAGGGGATCAGTGAAAAAATATACACAATTCAACCCCCCCTTCTAACGTCTGATTCACTTCAAAACTAAGATGAAGCAAAGTGATGATGAATAAGTTCTAGCTTTTTACGTTTATATGCACGGTGCATTTATGTCTGACAAATCTGTAAAATGTTTTTCAAAAGAGTGAAGAAAAGTAAAACGAAAGAACTGAACAATTGTAAATGAAACTGTAAACGATATTTGAACATACAAAAGCTTCAAAATATCGCAGACAATTAGATCAGTATGTCGATAATAGAACAAATATTGCTAATGAAGTACATGTAAAGGTAAGCAGCAAGCTGAAGCAGTATGAAGTTTGTACGCAAATGTCCAAGAAGGTTGCTTGTACAATTGTCTCTGTGATAGTTGTCATTTCATGTTCACATTCTTTGACTTCGTCAAGTAAAAGTTCATGAGAATTTTAGTTTTTTCCTGCTTGTGCCGTACATTCAATATTGCTGATTGACTTATCAGTTTGTGACGGCAAATTGTTTTCACCATGGAAGAATCTTTTTTCAAGGCATTGTCTAACTGATGAAGAAGATTCGGGAATATGGTATGAAAATGTAAGAGATCAGAATATATTAGGCAGGTAATATAAGGTGAGATTACTGGAAAGCAAACGGTAGATACGAAAATAATAAAAGATGATGTTAAAGACGGAATAAAATGAAGGATGAATGAAAAACACCTGAGATTGTCAGAGGTGTAATTTCATCATTGTTAGACTGATCATCAGTTGAAGGTTGGTCATTTTTTGTGAGTGAAAGTGAAGGCTCCTCTACTTTGTGAGCATCTATTTTCCGATAGTAAACAACAGTAAATCGTTGCACTTCATCTGAAGACTGAGTGTTTGCTGGTTTCACATGGAGAAGAAACATATCGCTTTTCAATTGTCTGTGTAGGTTCTCTAACAGAAGATCCATGTTCTTATAATGCAAAACAAAAAATGTCAATCGTCAGTGAAATCACTACATAAAGATATTTGGGGCTGATTAAATTGGAAATGTTGATGGAAGAAGGAACGAAGAATATAACCTTATTGGAATATTGCATAGCTTCAACCGCGGTGAAATTCAAAAGTTTTTCAGCAACATTGCAAAAAATGGAAGCCGTGATAGTTCCTGTTTCGTCAATCAAATCTATGTCATATCGGCACCTGTACAATAAAGTTAGAGTAGTTCATAAAGATGAGTGCAGGCGGAAAAGATGTACAGGTGACATGTAACTAAAAAAGTAATATGAAAATTTAAAATTTTGCATGCATGGAATAAGCAACAAATCGAAGATCGTAAATAGAAGGGAGAAACCTTGGTTCAGTTGTTACTTTTTGTTTGCAATGATTACAAGTGAAGAGAACTCCATATGCAACAGCTGTAGAGCGAAAGCATTTCTGGCAAGCTATATACCAATATGTGTCCTTCGGTTTGTTAGCCGTAACGTTTTCTCTAGTTGTCCAAACAAGATGATTCTTGATTTGAATTAAACTAGAAACATATAGCTACATTTCTTATGAAGACATCGGATTTCAATTCTGTCTCTAAGAGTCTCAAAATTTCATGAAGTTAAGAATTTGGTGCAGTGCATTGGTGTATGAATGGAAAATTCATCTACAGAATTTAGGGGCAAATTTGGGATTGATATAAATAGATTTTAGCCAAGGTCCCTTCTGGAAAGTTGTAGATCATTCTTTTATCTTTCCAACGGTATATAGTATGAAAATTTTGGACATTGGAGCTGAAAGTTATGATCTTTATAAGTGGAGACATTCTGGACGCAAAAGTTAGTCAAACTAAGACGATAGAAACGAAGACGAAACAGAGTCAAACTAAGACGATAGAAAAGTCAAACTAAGACTAAGACGAAGCAAAGTCAAACTAAGACGAAGCAAAAGTAAAACTAAGATGATAGAAACTAAGACAAAGCAGAGTCAAACTAAGACGATAGAAAAGTCAAACTAAGACGATAGAAACTTAGACGAAGCAGAGTCAAACTAAGACGAAGCAAAAGTCAAATTAAGATGATAGAAATTAAGACGAAGCAGAGTCAAACTAAGACGAAGCAAAAGTCAAACTAAGACGATAGAAATCAAGACGAAGCAAAGTCAAACTAAGACGATAAAAAAGTCAAACTAAGACGATAGAAACTAAGACGAAGCAGAGTTGTTAACTTTGAATATTTGAAATGAATTAGTAAAATTAGTTAGTAAAAATTACGAAAAAAATATATCGTAAATGTATAGTTTGATATAAATAAGTTAGCTTGGGAGGTTAACTTTGGAAGAAAGTATTCTCTCATGCATTATTGAAGTACATTAAATTAAAATTAAAATTAATAATAATAATAATATAAAAAAATATAAATTATTAATTTGTATTAATTTAAATGCACCGTCAAAAACACGACGGTGACTTTGGAATATAATGAATTTGCACGATCGTGCTTATGTAAGTTTGAAAGGAATGTACAAATGAGTGCTATACTGGTAAAGGTAGTGTGTAATCTAACACATTGAACAAACAATTCTAAAATGAAATAGTGAAATTTTAGATATTGAGGTTACCAAATCTAGTGCAATGAAGAGTGCAAAAGTGAAGTTGATTTTGTGTAGCAAATTGATGAAGAATATGTATATATGTGTATGTTCTGTTATTAGTGCTCATGATTAATCACGGACTATATTTCTCCTGGTGGATGATGTTGATTTGAAATGGAGTTTGAAAATGAGGAGTAAATGAAGTAGTAAAAATGATCTTGAAGTGAGTTATGTTGAGGAAAGATTTAGAAACAAAATTAGCAGTAATCTGGAAAATATTCACTGAGTGTGCTTTGGTTTGTTAGTCATAACGTTTTCTCTAGTTGTCCAAACAAGATGATTCTTAATTTGGATTAAAATAGAAACATATGGCTACATTTCTTATGAAGACATCGGATTTCAATTCTGTCTCTAAGAGTCTCGAAATTTCATGAAGTTAAGAATTTGGCGCAGTACGTTGGTGTATGAATGGAAAATTCGTCTTTAGACTTTAGGGGCAAATTTGTGATTGATATAAATAGATTTCAGCCAAGGTGGCTCTGGAAAGTTGTAGATCGTTCTTTTATCTTTCCAACGGTATATATTATGAAAATTTTGGACATCGGAGCTGAAAGTTATGATCTTTATAAGTGGAGACGTTTTGGACGCAAAAGTAAGATGCAAAAGTAAGACGCAAAAGTGAAACGCAAAAGTAAGACGCAAAAGTGAGACGCAAAAGTGAGACGGAAAAATAAGACGAAGTTTTGAGACGAAAAACTAAGACGAAGTTTTGAGACGATAGAACTAAGACGAAGTTTTGAGACGATAAAACTAAGACGAAGTTTTAAGACGATAGAAGTAAGACGATACAAAAGTAAGATGAAGCAAAGTAAGACGATACAAAAGTAAGACGAAGTGAAAGTAAGACGAAGCAAAGTAAAATGAAGCAAAAGTGAGACGATACAAAAGTTAGGAGATAGAATTGGTCTTCGAGGTCTTCATGAAACTTGTAGATCTCGACGTCCTATTTCCAATGGTCCAAAAAAGAAATAACAAACTAAGACAGTCTGTTGGGACCCGATTTTTGAACCGGACCCCAACCGGAAAAACAAACAGAAAGCGAAACACAAAACGGAATAAAAAAAGGTGCAGAAATGAAAGCCTAAAACGAAAACGGAGGGTCCAAAGCAAAACGAAACACAAATCAAATCGGAAGTCATAAAGCGGAAACGAATTTACGAAAAATCTTTCGATTTCTAAACAAACTTAAGTCAAAATTGCGACATCCGGTAACATATACCTTAGAAAAATTAGCGTTGGAAAACTCTAAGACACACTCGGTCTAAACTAATCCAATTCGGTATAAATTTTT
>JANZLH020000079.1:2064123-2087484 GCA_026770325.2 Erythroxylum fimbriatum | reverse complement strand
AAAGCAAGATTTCTCATAGTACCTAAAACATAAAGCATCAAAACAACATCAAAATAAACTTAAGACATAAAGCCTTCACATGTCAACGGGAAGGCTAAGGAACACGTCAATCTTGTCTTTATTTGAGCTAAAAATGTTAGTTGCAGTTGTGCCCCTACATCTAAGGAAACTGAAATAGATGACATTTTCTTCTTTTTTGCTATATTCCCTCCACTGCTGCTTGATGGTTGTTCATGCTTTGTACTTACATTTCTCATATTTGTGTTGCTTGTGTAAGTTGGAGTTGCTTGTAAAGCCGAACACACATCATTGTTTTCTTCGTCAGATAATAAATCATATTCACTAACACTTACTGTATTTTGATCATTCTCCATATTTCGAACAACATCCACATATCCCTGAACGTTCAACCCAGTAGCTCTATCTCTTCCATAAACTAATTCAAGTTGATTCAAGTATAGGAATTTAAATTCCCACATTCCTTTTGCTTCTTTATACGTCTAACAAAAATAGAAAAACAAACACCAACGTAGAAGACGATTCGCTATGTTGTTCTTGAAAGCCATTAAGAGCTTTTGCTTCTTTTGCTTCTTTTTGCTTCTGTTTCGTTGTTCTTGAAAGCCACTAAGAGCTTTACAAAACAAATAAACAAACACCAATGTAGAAGAAGATTCGCTATGTGTTTTTTCTTTTTTTAAAAAAAGTTAAAACCATATACGAAAAATCAAATTAAATCACAAAACAATTATAAGGGAAAAAAGGAGCAGATTGGTTTTATGATTCTTGTTCAATCTATAACCATATGTACTTTCACAGCGTCAAAACATATAGCAGATTGGTTATTCTCTTGATTAAATCCTAAAACGAGAATATGTAAGAAAAAAAGGAGCAAAAGCCCCATTTACAATGAGATGAAACCATGTTCTATCCAATTCATTTAACATCAAATTAAAACGAGGGATTTCAGAAAATATACCTGGAGGTGCAGAACAAAAAATTCCTTTATTGATGAGACGTGATAAGGCAGGATGGGAGATCGTAAGGAATTGAGAGGCGATAAGGAAGTAAAGAGGATGGTAGGGCAAAGGCTGGGGATAAAAGAGTAAAAAATAAACGTGATAAAAACTTAGATTGGAATGAAAACTCGATACCCACCCCCTTAGTGGGTTTAGTAGATTCCCAAATTTAATGGGATAAATCCATTCCCCTGGAATTGAAAACCCCAAAGCAAATATTGTTTTTTACAATTATTCCATTCCTTTGTTCTCAAACCCTAAAACCAAACGCCCGCTTAGTACTCTGAGCCTTGTATTATAAAAAAAATATGTGCACTTACCTTGGAAAGTCTATAGAATAAAGGAGTTGAGTTACATACATTGCATACGAGATTTCATAAAGTTTTTGGCACCATTTCTAAGGACTAGGATATGAGGGAAGCTTGATTTCTATTAGCCTAACCATTTATTTTCTTTTCATATATTATTTTCTTTTGATATTTTAGTTTTGATCATTAATATTCATATATCTTTTTACCTTTTCATGAGTTAGATTTGTTTATAGCCTGAACTAATCCATCAAAACTAGTAGAAGGAGACTAAGAAATTGAAAGGATAACTTTTAAAAATCTCTAAACAAGACCTAATGAACGAAAATGGGGAATAATATTTTGATATATTGAATAGAAATTATACAGCCATATATAGGCCATTACAAGTAGGAATTTAAATATGGAAAGTTATCTAAAGCTATCTAATGTAATCCCTTAATTTAAGGGATTTCAAACTTATTCTATCTTATCTATTTACAACCTATCTATATTGTAGTATAATCTATTTACAGCTGTTTAGTATCTCAACACCTGTTGATTGCATTTCTTTTATAAAGCAGGAGCATTTTTTAGTTCTTCTAGACTAGATAAATTTAATACCATAATAAGAATTTAAATGCTTATTTTTTCTTTTGTCTTGAAATTTTCTACAGGTAAATGGTTACTCTTCTCAGCCAGAGATTTCTCGTCAGGTATGAGCAATTGTTGTCCTGCCAATTGCCTTTGCTGGAAACCTAACACATTACACACGTGCACTTTCTGCTGCACATCGTATGGGAATTGGCAATAGCTTTCTGAGAATGTGTACAACCATATACCATTGCTTCTCTGAATGAGTTTTTGTGTTATATGAGGAAAAATATGCTGCTAAAATTCAGTCTTGTATATGGATGGAATGGTCATGACTGGAAACAATGAAAAGTTTAGCTTCAAGGAAATTAGGTCCTCTGAGAGTGCACAAGAAAGGACTATGGTCTTTTTTTAGATTTTGACGAGTTCTTTTGAAATACGAACTGAAAAAAGATTAGGAAAGAAAGATAAACATAGGATTAGGAAAGAAAGATAAACATAGGATTTACTTGGTTTATATGTAAAGTATTACATTTACAGACACAGAGATAATAAAGGTTACCTCTTTCTTATTAGGCTTACACGAGTTATTATTTATAGAGAGGAATGATAAACATATTTGTTAATTATATCTTTGGATTTACAAAATTATAGCTTCATACTTAGGTTCTTACAATGAAATAATAAATCTTAAAATATTCTCATGTTTCCCTGCAAGTTAAAGAGTATAGATGTTTCAACTTTACAATCAATTAAAGCCAATAGATAACTCTTCTTGCTTAGAAACAGATTTACTGAACAGATGCCTAAAACTCTTCTTTTGGGAAGAGATTCATGAAACCAACAATATTGATTTCGGGAAAAGATGTCAAACTAACAACACACAACTCTTCTTGCTTAAGAAGAGATTTAATGAGATATACAATTGCAATTGACTCTATATATATAAACTAATACAAAGAAAATGTTTTAATATGAGCTTGTCAGTATAGGATTACAAATACACATACAATGTTAATCAATTAATGCAATGCACTAATTGTTTCAATACATGTAATTAAGTATTTTTGTGATAATTTGAATAGGCTCTTAAACATAAAAAATAAATAGATTAAAGCATTTAAATCCTTAAGGTTTTAAAGTATTTTCACTTCCTAACCTATGCATTAATTGTTTCAATACATGTAATTAAGTATTTTTGTGATAATTTGAAGAGGGTTCTTAAACATAAAAAATAAATAGATTAAAGCATTTAAATCCTTAAGGTTTTAAATTGTTTTCACTTATATATATATATATATATAAAGCTAATAGCTAATATAACTATATTTTGAATTGGGAATAATTTTATCTAAGATTGTAAATATGTATAAAACTTCGATAGATTAAACATGATATATTAAATTATTGTAACATTGTAACATATATAGTAAAGTATTTTGATTAAGTAGCAATTTAAAGATGCTTTTGGGATTCCAAGGTTTTAAATAGTTTTTTAAAGTCTTCTTTTTATAATTTAATCTTAAAATTATATTAAATTCAACATAAGAAATTCTTTGAGATAAGTTTGTCACATAGAACTATACATACATATAAAATCTTGATCATTTAAATATAATGTTTTAAATTATATTAAGATCTGTAATTAAATATTCCTTTATATGATAATTTAAAACAATAAATTTTAGATTACAATTCCTTAATAATACATCTATAATTTTTATGTTAAAATTTTAATTTATATTTATGCTTTACTGAATTTTTTTTCTATTATTTTAGTGCTTTATTCATTTCATTTCTCATGCTTTCAAAATTTTGACTAAAGCAGGACATAATAATATTAAACAGGGAACTCTTTCGAGTAGAAGAACAACTTAAATAATTATTGATACTATTACAAAATAATTAAATCTTATATAAATTCAATAATAAGGATAATATAAATTTAAGATAAATTTAGTTATAGAAAATACAATGCAAATAACGCGTTTGCTTCTAGTATGAAATAAAAGACACAGCTTACGAGAGAAGTAAATGTGGTAAAGGATTACATCTGTGAATGCGAAGACCATATCTTCTTTTTAGGCTTGTTGTATATTACATGGTACATGAGGCTCATACATAGTTGGTAGGAATATCGCTTGATTTACTGAATATTATCATCGTATTTAAGATTCTATGGTTAATGCAATTTCTAGTAAATCAATGTATAATAACTATTAAGTTTTGAAACATTTCAATAGTATCCATCTCAAATGTTGTTTATTGGTGAGTAGTGGTATTAAATTTGTACCTTGTTTTCTTAGAAATTGCTGCATGATGTTGGATGGTTGAATTAGTGGATGAGTCAAAATTTCTTAATATATGTAGTTTTCTTGATTCTTTTGCAAAAGAATTAGAATCTTGACTTTGCTTGATCATTGTCATCTGTTACTGATGCTATTAAGAATTAATCACTCCCGTTCTTGAACTTTTGGCTGACAATCTCTATCTGTTTTTTGCAGGTTGACATATTTATTCGCAAGATGAATTCAATTCCGGCCTTCACTGCTAACTTGACAGTGGAATCTTTCAACAGACGGACTTTATCTTGATGAAATTTAATAATCTTTACACATTATTTTCTGATCATATGCAGTTTTCCCTGGGGGTGAATGCTTATGTACATGTTAATTTCATCACTCTGGTTAAATGCCATCAACTTTGCATGTAAGATGTAGCTGGACAGATTGCACCAATGGGATGTTTTAAAATCTGAAGTCCTAGAAAAAAAACTTGGTGCACTTTGATATGTCTTGAGGTATTATACATATCATTTCGTTTTTTGTCATTTGTAGGCTTCAAGTATGAACTGTTGGCAAATGTATCGTGGCTCTATGTGTATAACGTTGTCAATAGCTGTCTGTTTTTGAGCAGCTACGTAGGTTCGGATTGTACATAGTTAAGAAATTTCACATTCGGAGAATTCACTGCCTGCCAGGACATCTTATGTAAATTGGATCTCATATTTTTATCTACACTGCCTGCTTATCGGATGCTTTTGTTGGTTACTATCAAAGTTGTTATGCAAGTGATGCATTGTATGGATTCTTGCGAGTCATACTCCTTTGATAATTGACAGATCCTGGACAATGTTCTGCTCTGTGGTAAATGCGCCTAGTTATGTTGAGCAAGTATATACATGATTTCTCTTCTGCTATGATGAAGATCTGGTGACAAAGAACATGGCCACAACAAGTGAATGAGAATGGTGAGCGTTGTCTTGGTGGTACTACATCAAGGACTGGTGATGGGCAATGATCTATGAAGGTTGGTGGCTGAACAGTGTCCATGTACCGATAGAGTTTTAGCTACCAAGTTTAGTTATTTGACTAAATTGAATTCTCTCACCTCCTTTAGTACACAAGGCCTACTTTATAGCTTGAAGTTTCTAGCAATGTAAGTCACATCTAAGAGAGGTTACTTTCAACATTCAATGGCTACTAGTTAATGGCGGATGTCGTGACTTTTCACTTTCTGACAATACTTTGGTGATCAGAAAGGTTTTACCACTTGCAACGATTGGTTTAGCCCTTGAGCCTAGTGTCAACGTTAAATCATACAAATGGATGCAGCTAATGCTTGACGACGTAATGTTCCCTTGAAGATGAGCTCTCTGTGGAAGACTCGTATCTGGCTGTTTATAGCACTAGGACGCATTCAGCCTACCTACCAAAACCATGACAACATGAGGCAGAAGTGGACATTTATTTAGCCATTGGAGGACTTTTAATGAGGAAAAAAATAAATATTTTATTAGAAGTCTAAAATACTACAGTTTGAACTCATTAAAAGTCTAGAATTTTGATAACTTGAGAACTTGTAGCTTGCTTTTTCCTAATCTTTGATTATTTAAATCCTTTCCGATAAAGGTCTAAGCGCCTCTTGTGAGTGAATAGTGTCCCGATAAAGGTTTTAGGTTGAAAAATCTCTGACAACTAAACGAGAGAATTACGAAACGCAATAAATCCTTAAATTACAATCCCAACAACATTTGAGTTGCAGTGCTAGCGGCCTCAACACCACAATTAGCAACCCTAATCCATAAGATACCCCGACCCGAAGGCCATGAAGTTGATGCATTCTCCAGTCTTTTTGGCATCATCCTCGGGTAGCCTTAAAAGCAAAAGTTGAAAGGGTCTTCACTCTTCTAGTCTTTTTGACATTATCATCACGCACCCACAAAGCTTTACTTTAAGGTGATGCATCGCACGTAAGTGTTCACTTTCTCCTGTAACAATTGCTGATCCATACAAATTTTAGGTCATTGGACAAACTATGAGCAACTAAAATTTAGGATCTTTATTTTCCACGCTTATGAGGATTTTTTTACTATTTATCAACAAATCAACGGTAATTTATTTTCACTTTTATTTTTTCTGTTGTGATTTTTAACTTTAGTTTCTATTTTTTCTAAATAAAAACAACAATAAGTTTGATTGTTAATATTAATGCAGTTACATTTTATTCAATAAGTAAAAATTATATATAAATTAACTATTTATTCTTCTTGTAATTCATTTGGAAACAGTCTCTTCGCTAGTTAGGGATAAGACTACGTACTACCAGACTTTCCCAAGCCCTGCGTATCAGTGAGATTTATACTGGGTGTTGTTATTATTATAATTATTAAAACTGATTTCATTTGAAATTTGTACGTTTTAAGATATTTGAAACTTGAAATATGTTTATTAAATAATTATTAAATTTAAAACTATTTTATTTTTAAGATTAAAATTTAAAGTGATCATATAATTACATTTAAAATAAATAATTTAATTATAACTCTTATTAGTAATTAATATTAAATAAATATATATTTAGTCGATGACACATTAGATTAATTATGACAAACAAAAATAGAAAACCAAAACTAGTTATTGTAGGTGATGCAAATACAGGTATTACAACTAAATCTTTAAATTCATACACCAAAGTTTAGTAAATTAAAATAGGCTTATTGATATTTAAAGGAGTGAAAGTTAAAAACTTTGGTGTATATTTGAGAAAATTTTGGCCCTTGATCACAATTCTGTGGACTTGAAAGTAAGCATTGATGCTATGCATCTTGAAGGGAGAACTCAAGAATAGTATCATTTATACATTAAAAAAAAAAAAAAGATTGGCTAAGGAACCATTAAGGTAGGGGAGTTTGTGTTACCATTCTCCTAAGGATCCACTGAAATATTTTAAGGAGCTGAAGAATGAAGGATCAATACAAGAGTATTTTGTAAACTTTGAACTATATTAAAATAGACTATTATTACCTTAATTGTACCTGGTGGATTTTTCAAAAGTGCTTAAGCCTGAATTAGAATGAACAATGAAACTGTTGAGTCCTTGGGCATTTCAACAAGCGATGCACTCACTAAAGAGTAAGAAGTAGGGGTGACTGTTAATGTAACTCTTTGTAAATTTCAGGTGGGGACTCGGTCATCTGACAATGTGAGAACATTAGGGGGAAGCTCAGTCACTTCGTATAATGAACAACCAAAAACGCTAATATCGTTAGGTTGGTGCCTACTCTTGTAGCCGTGGACCTTGATTGATTTCCGTTAGAATTAGTGGACCACAAAGGACATTTAGTGAAGGTCTAAGAGCCTCTATTTTTAATGCGGCAAAAGATATTCACCTAGGAATAGATACGAGAGAAACTAACTTTATCTATACATTATGAAAAAGGAAGAGGCAGTGAGGACAAAAGAGGAAGATATAACTTTTAGAAATAGTGGTGATCAAGCAATCCCTAATGTGTTGTAGAAAGAGCGGTAGATGGAGGAAAATAGATGGTGATAGGTATCACGAAAAGAAAATCTTACACATGTTGATTGACAATAAAACACTATTGCAATTTTATTGATTAAGAGAGCAAAGTGTGAAGTGAACGTTGTGCAACCTTTCAAAATCATTGTAGGAGGTGGTCACAAATTGGAATGCTATTAGATTTGTCCTAATTTCACATTGAAAGTATAATGTTAGACAAATTTGTCATTTCTCATAAAGTTGGACAATTATTAATTGCATTTTTCGATTTTTCAATAATTTATCAGTTAAGTGACATAATTTGATTCGGATAAAGATAATAAAGTGACCCAATAAATGATCTAAATCAATAGGTCAAAGTTTGTGTGAAAAATGAATCTCAATCAGTGTGGACCGGACCTATATCGGTTTTGTAATGAGAAAGCCCGATATAGATGCTATATATAAAAGTTAAGATCTTCTGTAATTACTCATATATTAATCGTAATTATAAGGATTCTCTGACCCATTAAGAGAGCTTACATTTTGAGAAAACTGTAGAAAGACTTTACTTGCGTCTCGGTGAGTAGTTTCCGTGAAGACAACGGTAGATTCGTGTTCGTTTAGGTTTCAAAAAGCTCGTTTGAAGTTACGGAGACTGAAATTAGGTATTTTCACATTTCTTCATTTCTTGCCCTTTCATATTTGATTCGTGATATATAACTAAGGTACTGTTAAGTATTACATGTGATTAGGTGGTTAAAAATGAAGATTTTTTTGTTTTTCTCCATAAGGTTTTCGGAGAGCTAACTTTTATTTCTCGATTTTTTCTTGCTTTTTATTGCATGAAATTGGTATAAATGTGTTTAGCCTTGAGAAACGGGGTTAAAACGAGTCCGGGAGCGTAAAAAACTGACTAAAAACTCACCGAAAATCGCCTTTTCCAAGTGAGGGTGCGCCTCACCTTCAGGTGCGTGTATCAGTGAACAGTGCACGCGCGCGTTTGCTCATCGCCACGCATGCATCGCATGCACCAGACGCGTCCTTCACACGTCTAATGCGTCGCGTGCTCATCACGCACGACTGATGTCAGCCATACGAAATTGCTACAGTATTTTAAAAAATAAAAAATATTTCAAATTTTTCGAAAGGGTGCCTTGGGATATTTTGGGTCAGTTTCCAGGTCTGGGAAATTCATAAAGTGAGTTATTTCCATTTTCTGGATTTATTACATTAGTAATAAATTAAAGTTTAACTTCAGAAAAGGAATTAAGGCATTTTGAATCCGATTTTGAGTGAATTTTTATGCTTCGGATATCACATAAGGGAGATACTTCACGTTTTTATGTCTCGGATCTCATGTTTAGTGTTCAGGATCGCATAATAGCTACTTGGAAAAGGAATTAAGACATTATAAAGTCATTTTGATTGAAATTTCGTGCAACGAACTTGTCATAAGGTAGATACATGAGGTTATTTGTCTCGGGTGGTTGGTTCAATATTCGGGGATACATGATAGTCACTCTACTGAGATTTTTCCTTTGCGAAAGTCTCAAATGAAATTTTCAGAGAATGTCTTCAGGACGATTGTGTGATAATGAGACTGTGCATTCGGATTTTTGCATTTATTGATGTATCCCTTGTGTCTATGGACTTTTTGAGTGTTGATGAAGATGTAGTCACCACAGTGGCCTTTCGAGTCAGTATTTTGAATTGTTCTGCTTACACGTTAGGGGATGTCTCTAGTCTCATGTTTGGTTATTCTGCCCATAGGTGTTGGCCTTACATGAGATTTTGAGTTGTGCATAAAGACATTGGATAGAGGAAAGTTATTACTTGAATGATCTATTCGCCCATAGGTAGTAATGTCATGTGAGTTGATGGTTTATACTTTGATCGCTTTTATGAGGAGGTTTAGTTGCATATAGTATGTATTCAGCTCACAGGTGTTTCATAATATATGTAACCGGATTTTCAAAAAAAAAACTATTTAATGACTTTGAGTATCGCTGTTATCCTACATTTGTGCTGATTTAAACATTATCATTTTGCAGTAACCTTTTTGATCAACAAAATCAGTGTCATCATTGAAACCCTGACCGGTTTCAATACGAACAAGTGGACAGAGAATGTATTGAATGCTATGGAGATACCTGAGGTTTATATGGCAATATGGACAAATAGGTCATCTCCACCTACATCTATGAGCTCGAGAGCTCATAAAGTAGCATATGAAGCCTGGGATCAATCTAATAGATTATGTCACATGACCATTAAAAGATCCATTCTTGACCATTTGCTTAGTGGACTTTTGGATACAGACATAATGAAGGAATTTCTTGGAAATTTCTCCCAGAGATATATAGTCTAACCTAATATTGAGATAAGTGCCTTGATGAAAGAATTATTCTTCATAAGGTATACGGGAGAAGAGGAGTATTGAAGTGCATATCAAGAATGATCCATCTTTACAATAGACTGAAGATGTTAAACATTCCTCTTCCTGATGTCTTCATAGTTCACCAGACTCTGAATATACTCCCTCTAGAGTTTAGTATTCTGGTGATGACATATTGTTCGCAGGATGAGAAATGAGACTTTAATGCTTTGATTGCCCATTAAATTGCTGAGTAGGACAAACTCAAGCTTGCTACTCCTATAGCCCTCAAAGCAACTAAAGGGAAGGCAAAGATGAAACCTGCTAAGATTATAGGTAGAAAGAATAAATCTTCTCTACACACTGATGCTGGTCAATCCAGTGCTAGTAAAGGTCCTAGGGACATAAAGAAGCCAACAATATGAGGCCTAGAAAGAAAGACTGTGACCATCAAGTAGCTCCTTGGCTTATCAATTTATGAATCTAATTTGCGATAGTCGCATTAAGTACTTGGTGATTAGATAGTGGAGTATCTGATCAAGGTGCTTCCACAATGCAAAAGTTCATGTCCAGGATAAAGCCAAATAAAGGAAGGAGTAACTGATGGTTGATCGCAGTGAAGAGGTAGAAGTAATATCTATAGGGAATGTATGTCCGAACCTTACTGCAAGGTTCATTTTGGTTTTTACATGAAACATTTTATATGTGATCTTTGTATTAATTTGGGACAAAGAAGGTTGACATTTTGTATTTAATGCTTATGTTGAACAGTTGTTTAATGCAAAACAAAATGGTACAACTTTCTTATCATATAGTTTGTATAGAATGCGTCTTACCCCGAACTAGATATATGCTTCTTCGTATCTTGCTGAGCAAGTCATGAAAAGAAGAACCCCGATGAATGAAAAGTCATATATGGTATGACATAAAAGTTTAAGCTACATTTCCAGAACTGGGGTTGAGAGATTGACTAAGGAAAACATTCTTTTAATTCTAGATTATGATGATTTAGAAATATGTGCTGACTGTTGCAGGGTAAGTTGACTAATAAGGAAAAAGGGTCAGCTTGTGCTTCTGACTTGTTGAGTCTAATACATACGGATATCGAAAGACCTTATATAGTTGCATTGTGCAATTCCAAATGTATTCTGGCATTTTTTGATGATTATTCCTATTACAGTTATGTGTTCTTGCTTAAAAACTAAAGGTTGAGAGCCAATTGGAAAAATTTATCAAGATAGACAAATTTGACAGTAAAGGAGAATATCATCGCAAACATTGTGTTTTAGGACTTCAAAAGGTTCGTTTGTTAGATATATGGAATTAGTTAGAATAGTAACTTAATTCACTATGCCGAGTAGCTCTGAGCAAAATGATGTATTGCCGAAAGGCATAACTGCACCCTAAAGAACTTGAAGAAGTCGATGCAGAACAGGGCTATTCTACTTGATTTTCTAGAAGTTTGGAAACTCAACCTTGCACATATTTGTGTATGGGGTTGCCCTATTGAGGTAGTATAATCCTTATAAAGAAAGATTGCATGCTCATTCCGTTCATTGCTATTTAGTAAGATATCTCGACCATTTTAAGGCTACAACTTTTATTGTATAGAAGGAGGGACCAGAATAGTGAAATCACAAATAACTAAGTTTCTGGAATACGATGTCTATGATGATGGTGGGCCTATTGACCCTTCGGATGATAGCAGAGCGGATACTACAAAAATCACATACCTGCTACTCATACAGTTAGATCTAGTAGATCTAGGTCTTTGTACCGTACCTATATAGGAACATGAATTCATACCTGTAAACACAGTAATTCTTAGAGGTACAAGATTTAATGCAGTTAGGTAAATCTACCAGAGTGAGACGACCTGTTATCCCATCTGATTACATAATCTATCAGGTGTATAAGATTATGATATTAGACATGTTTCAAATCTAGTTAGTTTTACATAAGCTATTTCTGGACCCAATGCGAATGTGTGGTGGGATGCAATGAATGACGAGATGCAATCCATGAGACATAGTAAAGTCTAGGAGCTAGTTGAATTGTAGCAGAACTGTAAATTCGTCAGTTGTAAATGAAGTTTTAGACTTAAAGGATTTCTGGATAGAGTTTAGTGATTTATGGGCTTGCTTAGTTGCCTAATGGTTCACTCAGGGAGAAAGGTTGACTTTATCTTACCTTTTCTTTCTTATCCTTGTAAGATACATTTTGATTAATTATGACAATTGTAGCTTATGATGATATAGAGTTACGTCAGATGGCTGTCAAAATCGCTTTCCTAAATAAAGACCTTTATGAAGTAGTTTATATGGTACAACCTGAAGGATTTCAGGATCTAGATAGAACTGACATGGTTTGCACGTTAAGTAGATCAATATATAGTTTATATCAAACCTCCTAAAAGTGATACCTTACATTTGATAAGGTTTGACCTTTTTCGGCTTCATGAAAAATAAAGTTAAAAAGATGCTTGTACTATGAGGTCAGGGGGAGCAAAACTATCTTCATATTATTGCATGTAGATGATATATTGCTCATGTCAAATTACTTGACTATGTTATATAAGGTTAAGCAACTTTTGGTCAAGAACTTTGACATAAAGGACCTTGGTGTATCATCTTTTGTCCTAGGTATTCAGATTCGCTGGGACAGATCTCAATACTCATTAAGCCTCTCATATAATGCAAATATTGAGTATGTGTTACAAAGGTTTAATATGGTTAACAGTAAACCTATAATAGCACCTATCTCTCATAGTGAGAGAAAATCTTTGGCACGATATCCAAAGAATAAAGTAAAGAGAGACTTATGAGTAATGTTCCGTATACTAGTACGATTGATAGCCTGATCTATGCTTAGCTATGTACTAGGCAGGATATTGCATTCACCATTTGACTACTTGGTCAATATCTGGTTAACCCAGGTGTAGATAATTGGAATGCAGTCAAGCGAGCGTTGAGATACTAAAGGGAACTAAGGATTATATGTTGACATATAGCACAATCAACAAACTAAACCTCATAGGGAATTCAGATTCAGATTTTAACCATGTGTCCGGATGATCGAAAGTCCACTTAAAGTTACAGTTTTAAGTTTGTAGATGGTACAATGTTGTGGGAGAGTGTCAACATGCTATGGAACTGTTTCACAAACGGTTTAGCTCAAAAACTTGATTTCTGAGTTGTCTGTGGTTAATTCAATAGCTAGACTCATTTGGTTGTATTGTGGTAATCTTCTTACTGTGTTGTTTAATAACAACAAAGAATATCATAGGGTCTTAGCATTTAAAGGTAAATTATTTAGCCGTAAAGGTGTTGATACAAAAAAGTGACATTAAGCTTTGGAGCATTTAAAGGCTGAGGAAAAGTTAGTCGATCCTTTAACGAAATGACTTCACCCACTTGTGTTTGAAATACAAGTATATAGTATGGGTGTTTTAAAGTCCTTAGACATTGTTAGTTAGGGGATCGTTATATTTGTTCCATGTACATTTGTATATTTTAATGTATTATGACGGTATGATGGTTTATCAATAAAGATGATCATCAGTTATCCTTGGTAATATGTGTTATCATATATTGTCACAATACATATAAAAGTCTTAAGATTTGTGTCGATTTTAAGCATTTAAAGGTCATTGGGCATATGTACATATTGACCTTGAGCCTATGTCATTTAGACGCATACAATTTTATACAGATATTCATGAAGTTTGACATGACATAGGGGGATATAATTTTTTAATCCCATAAAGGTTCTCTAATGCATTTTAGCATTCAGTTGGAGAACATAAAGGTTTTCTCTAATGCATTTTAACATTTGGTGAGAGAAAATAAGTTTTTTCTAATGTTGTTTAGCATTCGGTGAGAGAAAACAAGATTTTTTTAATGCAGTTTAGCATAAAGTTGGAGAAATCGAGACCAACAAACGAAGATGATATAATTTAAATCATAAAGGTATCATCCTAGTTTGCTACATTCCATTTTTCCATTCATGTTAGTGAGATATTAGGTATACATGATTGTATTAGATCTGTGTCGCATATGACAAATGCATTTGATACTTTTCAGTATCAAAAGCCTTGCAGAATGGAATAATGAACTTTCGTTATCTTTGAATCAAATGTTTTGTTTTTAAACCCACTCGATTAATTCAGTAACGTGACTTAACCAATTTTTTAAACTGTTTTTAAACATGAGTCAAAACTGCAATTAATGCTTGTCCAATGGGGAGAATGTTGAACAATTTTAGACTTTCTCATAAAGTTGAACAATTGTTAATTGTATTTTTTAAATTTTTAATAACTTATCGGTTAAGTTACATAATTTGATATAAATAAAAATAATAAAGTAGTTCAATAAATGATTTAAACCAATTGGTCGAAGTCTATGTGAAAAATAGATCCCAATCAGTATAAACCGGATCCATATCGATCTTGTGATGGGGAAGTTCGATATAGATGCTATATATAAAAGTTAAGGTCCTGCAGTTGCTCATTTATCAATCATAAGTATAAGAATTCTCTGACTCGTTAAGAGAACTTACGTTTTGAGAAAACTATAGAAAGATCTTAACCATGTCCGGGCGAGTAGTTCCTGTGAAGACGGCAGTAGATTCACGTTCGTTTCGGTTTCAAAAAGTTTGTTTGAAGTTACAGAGACCAAAATCAGGTATTTTTCACATTTCTTCGTTTCTTTCCCTTTCACGTTCGATTCGAGATATATAACTAAGATACCGTGATATATTACATATAATACTTGCAGTTTTTTCATTCTTCAGGAGGTTATGATGTAGTCATTGGTTTATGCACTTCGATGCACTCTACTTTTTATGTCTCTCAACTCAAGAGATGTATACAAGAAAAAGTTTCTTTCATATTTAGAAGAAACATTTAACATAGTAGATCACTTTCAAGTATTGCCCAGGGGCAGGTGCTCATCTTAATTTTGTTCATGCTGTGGGTACGTTTCTGTAAATAACTTGTTAAACAAGTCATTGCGCAATATTAGGTGATTAGAATGAGTTTTATTGTGAATGTATATAATGAACTGAAAAAAAATATTGTTATTATTTGATGTTATGTGACTTGGTGGTTCATGTAAGGACGAATCATGTATAGCTTTCACGTGAAGCGTGTACAAATCCTTTGAAGAATGGGAATGGCATTTGACCTACTTGTCGAAAAAAAGAAAAGTTAAACGAAGCATGGCATTCCTCAAAAGTCGGCAAGCCAACAAAGATGCAGACATTATGAATGCATGAAGACGAATTCAAAAGCCAAAACCATGAGATAGAAATAACCCTCGTGGATTCCATTACTAAAGTATCAACGATCCGACACGTACCTACAAACATATTCTGTATCTTTTACTTCTTTTCTTAAGCTAGAGAAAAAGGATGGGAAAGTGAGTGGCTGTTACACATATATGTAAGGATTGTCCACTACCCAACCACCAACTTATGTCAGACCTTTTTGACCATCTCCATGCACCAAAAACAGTATCCCAGTCTTGGTACTTTGCACCAGAGCCATATGGTCCAAATCTTGCTTTTCAGTGCTACTTTTTGACTTGGGGATTATCCACCAAGGACTTCAGCATCACACATGTAGAAAATCTAGGGCTCACCAGTATCAAACCAATTCTCCCGCAAAGAAGGATATCTCTCTATGGATTGAAAATGCTACAAATTAGCATCTAAATACGTATGACATTTCCCCCCACCCACTACGTTCAATTAGCTCTCCGATTCTGGACTCATTTCGTACTTACTTTTAATGTGAAAAGCAAATATTGTGCGTTTGTTATTTTTCCACGATCAACGTAACAAACAATACACTACGTACTCTAAGCACGAAGCACAGCAGGCGCCTCAACCCCTTCTAAGCAAATGACCCATCTCGAAGCCTTGACAAATGGAGCTTATAACATACTTATCCATTGCAGAAGTTTTCCAGAACAGATTTTGGTATCTTTACCACAGAGGTTTTTTCTTTCAGTGAAATTTGATTGAAGTCAAAAGTAACTACATATAAAACCCTTTTTTTTAAAATTTTCCATTGATATATTCAATGGAAGTAACTAAAAAGTGAGAGTATCATAAATCATAGCACAATAAAGTGTTCTAAAATCATATATAGTTATTAGAATTGACACAAAGTATCCCAAATTAAATGCTACTTCCACAAATTATTTTTTATCGAAGAATATGTATTTATTCTCCGGATACAGAAAAGATACAGAAAAAGAAAAAGAAAACTTTCATTTGCAACTTGTTCCTAAAATATAGGGAGAGAAGTACATATGTCTACAGCAATTCGATGAGAGAGTGATAGTGGATGTGTCACCTTCCAATTTCATTCTAAAGCCTCATTTTGCGATTCAAAAGGGTTGGGGTCCCTTGATATAAGAATTACACCTGTCTAACTATCATAGAACAGGTGATGAAGTGTGTGTATCTCTGCAATTATCGAAAGAATGACTCTATGAATAGTCCAATCCTCCTTGCTTACTCTGTCCAACGGGAAACATGATGCTTTCTTACCGAAAACAAGAACGACAATGGATTACGTGGCAATCTTTAACTGGATATTTTTGGTGTTACAAAAGGTTAAAATACAAGTAAATGAATTTAGGTGGCAAAAGAGGTCCGCTTGGGACCATTAACGTATTTTGTCTCCATCTTGTCTCCCTCTTAGCCCTTTCAATTTGTAAGCACAAACATAGAAACAACAGAGATGAAAGGTGGTGTTTGTGCTTAGGGTTGGCATGCACTTTGTAGCATTGACTTCTCTCGCCGTCAGACCAATGAGCTTCTGTCACATGCACAAACGTGAGGTATTTAGTAAGATTAATGATCCAATCTAAGTGCAGTGGTATTATGTGATTTTAGGAAATGATTACCATTACCGTCAGGTTTAATTGGAGATCAATATGAGAAAAGAACGTACAGTTTCTAACGTTACGTGAAGGTATAACAAGATATGATACATTGCTCCATGATCCTCCGCTGGCTATTATGGATCTTTTACATTACGAGATGCAAGGCGTACTTTACCGCAGAACTCGTCGTTAGTAGAGTGTGATGGTTACAGTTGAGATTGTGTAGTTTCTTTTGCTAGTTTTCCGTGTAAGGGGAAAAAAAAGATATGATACATTGCATATATAGGTTTGAAATATTGTTGGTTTATGTGTTATAATTAATCAAATGATTGTACTTTAGTAACATAATAAGGGAAAGATAATATTTATCCTATAGATATTTAGATGGATGTGGTAAAATCTATAAGATAAATATATATTGTAATTAAAATTATTATGAAATTATAATTATGAGATTCATATGATATTAATGTATTATTCCTAATTTGTTTTCAATTATTCATTTATTGAGATTGGACATTAATAAAATGTAAAAAGACTAGCACATATTATTTTTGCTTTCTTATAAAAGAAGTAGCCGACCTCATAGATTAAAATACAAAGAAATTTAAACAAATATATAGATGTTTGTTAGAAAAGAAGTTAGCTGAAATGATCCCATATGAGAATTCCATTTGGTGCATTACTTGTACATCTATAAAATTTCTCTTTATTATGATTGTATAAGTGATTGTACAATCATACAATGATTGCTATATTTTGATACTATTTAGGACTTATTGTATTCAAGAATAGCTCAGTTGGTAGTCATTGGATGAAGCATGAAATATATAGATCAGGTAGTTGAGTAATCATTGTAGGATTTATTACTATAAAGTAATTAAGGAAATATTTCATTGTTCTTGATTGATATTGATTTAGAAATTTTTTGGAAAAGGTGGAATGACACTATAAAAAATAGTTTATAATTGTCATTATTAAATCAATTGCTAATAATAGAAAACTAACATAATTGGACTCAAATAGAATAAACATTAATTCCATATTTTATGTCTTAACATAATAATGTACGATGAAATGATTAAATCATAAAAAAGAATTATGTATGAAAATGTTTGTCAAAATCAATTTGACATTCTTAAATATTTAGGTGGTTATAATATATAGCTAGATGTTAATCTTGATCTATTGATATAAATTGTTTAATTATAGAAAAAAGATGAATAAAATAAGTTTAATTTTTCTAATTCTAAACAACATATAGAGTTATAATTTATATATATATTAAACATATTTAAGAACCTAATATGTCTCATATACATATCAAGTTAAAGAGAGAAAATGATGTTTTAATCAAATTCGACTTGATTGTAAAATTTGAGAATCTTTAGAATTAAATATGAGATATTTAACAAATAAAGATCAATATAAGATATTAGATCTTATTTTGTGCCCAATTGGCATTTAATTGGAATTAATTGTAATTCTAATTAATGTTTATTTGAAAATAAATTTTTATTTCCATTAAATTATTAAAAGGTCCAATTTCTATTATAAATATACTTTGGTTATAAAGGAGCTAGCACTTCTTATCCAACCTTCTCTACTACACCAATTGTAAAGTTATCTTAATACATTATAGGGATACTGTAGAGGCCAGATACGTGCATGACTAGATGGTTGAGATTAGCTAATTTTAGAAGCAGTTTGAAGGAAAAGACAAGAAAATGATCAAACTTTACAATAAGGTATAGACTATGGTTTTTGTTTTATTAGATTTTGTACATTAATCATGTTATAGAATTTAAGTGATCTTCGTTTTTGAAAATTAAACAAATTATGTAACTTGATTACATGCTTGATTGTTATTGACAATAATTTTGGAATTAAAATTGTTGCATAATCCTAATACTAAAATTGGATTTGGATATGATTTAATGTTTTTATACACTACTAAAATAATTTTAGAAACTATATGTCTCAACCATAATATTCAAATCATATTAATTCTAGTATAGATTTTGGAAATTCAGAGAAGTCTTATACTTAAATTAGTTTTGATTAAGTTGTAAAAAATAATAAGATGAAAAACCTACTTGCACCAAAAGAATAAACCACAACCTTTATTTATTCATTTTGGGTTTTTGAAACTTAAGTACTCAAGGTACCATAGCCTTAGGTTACCACAACAAGGTTACAATTGCTTGAATTTTGTTGTTAGTTTTTGGCAATTTAAGGTCGTATCACAGATGATCAGTTTATCTTTTGTTCTAGATGAGGGAATTGGTGAAGGTTGGTCTTGAACTGGTGGTCAAAATTACTGAAAATGTTGGTTACTTGAGGGAATGATGCCAACTGTTGAGGCTGGCATTGTTGAGGCGAGATGTAGATTTTAGTGGTTGGTGGAAAGAAAAGGTGATATTAGTAGCAATTGTTGCAGTATGAGATGGTCGTCGACGAAGATGGAGTAGTTGTTGGTAGTGAAGAACACCTATGGTTGTTTTTGAGAGGCGTCTATTTCAAGGGTAAGAAAACCCGTTAAGACTGGATGGGATAAAACTGGGAGCGCTTGGTTCACAGAAGGGAATGAGAATAGGAATATGAATGAATATAGTAAGGAATGGGAATGGAGTATAACCAACAATGAATCTCATTCCTCTAGTAATCCACAGGTATGGAGTATTGCTGAAAATGGGGGAATGAAAGTGTTACCCCTGTTAATACCAAACAGGAATTTTCATTCCATACCCATAGATTTTTCCCCATTACCCTCAAACAAGCACCCTTTCCGGTATAGGGACAGAACCATGCATGTCTACATAGATAAGACCAATCTAGACTATCTAGAATATTGACCAATTTGATAGAGGACAAGGACGATTACTTTTGTTTACTATATAGAATGTCCTCCTTGTTTGAGGTAATTATAATTACATATATATCATAATGATTTGTATTTAGTTAATTAAGTCATAATTTGTCTTTATTATTCGCAACAATATTTAAGCTTAACCTTTTGTACTTTGTTGGTTCTTTCGAAATAAGTTGTACTTATGTGTAGGCATCTTATTCTTTGTTTGAGGTCATTACAATGTTATATATATATATATATATATAATAGTGATTTGTTTGCTTAGTTAGACATAGAGATTTTTAGCTAATTAACTCGTAATTTGTCTTTATTATTAGCAACAATACTTAAGCTTAACCTTTCCTACTTGGTTGGTTTTTTACAAGTAAGTTGTAGTTATCTGTAGGCATTCTAGCTTCGTGATCCCATCAAAGCTCCAGCACAGTTTTAGAACTAAACCAAACTTAGGGGACGTTAAAACTTCTTCAGTTCAATAAGTCATGTTTTGCTCATAATCCAAAACTTTATTAATGGGCAATTAAATGAGCCGCGAATCTTTAATGTATGTTTATCCTAGGAAACTATGTTTTCCCACCTGTAAGGTACTCGATCGGAAGGTACAAATACTGATCAAATGTAAGTATCGCAAGAAAATATCTAATGATCAATGTATAGAGCACGTATTCCCCATGTAAATGTAAATCCTACTTTAGTAACCGCTGGACATACATGATGGAGTATCAAATGCATATTATTATGTGCCCCATCATTTTATACGATGCTTGTCAAGCACACTTCAGCCCTAGATAAATAATAATTGCTCTACACCGAAGTCCCTTCGGCATTATAAGCTTATTCGTTTTGTGATACTATTTGTTCTGTAGAAAATCAAGCTTACTTCTTTGCAAGAAAAACCCGTACGTATAATTCATTGTCATCTCAACCAGTATTTATATCTCCATTGTGAGTGTCCACATGTTATTTGCTTCGAAGTTAAAACAAATGTAGCAAAGGAGTTCGTAAAATACAAGTAATATGTGTCTCACCTTAAAATGAGTTTGCTCTGTCTTTGTTTATCAGGTTTTCTTCAATGTGGAGCTAAGTCAGTTGAATTACTCTTTGAAAGATATAAAAAGGCAATCATGAGATATTAAGCTGTAGAAATAAATATAGGAATTCTCTCCTTCCCTTTTAGTCGAGTTCTTTCACATCTCCCCTTGGTGCCATTCTCTTCTTATAGTCGAGTGACACTAATGAAGTAGGCATTTTTGTTATGAAAAATGTTAGGAGAAAAACAATGATTAACATACATGAAATCTTCATCTTTATGGAAATTAAGATAAAATTTTTGTATCTCAATAGGATCAATTTAATTAGGTTAATATATTGAATATGGTGATTAAGTGATTTTAATTTTACGATAATACTAATAAAGTACTTTCTATGAATATTAGCGTGAGCTATATGACATTAGACTTTTAGGGCTTGCCTATTCTAATTATATGTATATTTTTAAGGTAGGTTATGTGGGGCAACGTCACAAGCACAGAATCGACGTCGAATAGACATACTGCAAGTTGACAACCAACAAACACGACAACAAAACTAAACTCAACTTGCATAGATGGATACAATAATCCTCCTGTCTGTATACATATTCTCTTAACTTGTATCATGAAAGAATGAGCTAATGCTAAGATGGCAAAACATTAAAAATGGTTCAAGACAATTCCAGATTGGCATATATAACATAGATTAAGACCACATAGTATCGTGGTACTCCAATTATATCGTATCTGTATGTTGCCTTCTTTACCTACAACAGATACATATATATACTTGTTAGAGTTATTTGTAAAGTCTAGTCTTTTCATATAAGTTTATGTTTTGGTCAACCCTTATGCATGATTTGGATGATGATATACATAATATTTCAGTTGTTTTCTTGCACTTCATGTCATGCCATGAAGCAAGGAGACGGCGGTTAAGACTTATCTTATTTTAGAGCTAATTAACTCTATGAACTTTAGTTGAAGAAGTAATTGATTCGAGTGCCACCCAGCTTAGTTGGTAGAATTTTAGACATCTCCCTTGAACACATGGCATACAACTAATAGTAGCTAATGGATTAAACTCGCAAATGGGTACGAGAAAAATAAGGAGTCTCTTGTGATTTCTAGCGCAATTTCAATTCGGTCCTTAGGAACCAATTAGTTGTCTCCAAATCAAATGAATATATGCCAAATCAGTTCACGCACCCAGATGCACATTTGCCAGTGTTTTATTATTTTCCTATATATGTTCCATTAAAGACCAGAAGCTTGTGGAATTTTTCACATGATAATCAATTTACGGAAGACCAAATGATGGAGGCATGGTGGGAAGTAAGTTTTTTTTCCTCGAAAACGTTATTATCATTGGATTATATGATATTCGAACATATATGATTCTTGTATGTACCGTGTAGGAATGTGCGTGTCTTGTACTATATTTTAGGAATATGTTTAGGAATTAAGTTACCAACAAGTTGGTTTATTGACGGATCTGACACGATTCAATTCGTTAGCATACTATAGACAAATCTATTGGTATCCTTAAATTATTCATGCTTCATTATTACTCAGAATAAGACACGAAAAGAGAAGTAAAAGCGTGGTATGTTTTTACGAACACAACAAGAAAGCACATCTTAGGGTGTGAGAAATCACACGTGGACCTTGTTATTATCAAACATTCCCTCAAATCTACATGCCTTATAGCACTAGCTACCTCCCCTTTTCATCACGCTTTCGCCTCTCTAAGCTCAGCTCTCAGATACATCTAGGGTATATTGTAGGTCCTCATTTTCTTTTTTTTATACTGTTAAGGATTGTGCTTAGAAAGTTCTATAAAAAAAACTGAAGTGGTGCACTTTGATAGAATATAAAAGCTTCCATCATCCTCATCTCTCTTTCACAACCAACCACTAAACAAATGCAAATTTTATTTTTTAAAATAAAAAAGGAAAAAGGACTCACACTCATAAACACACATGTATATATTTTTACGTCGGAGGAAAGCAATGTATGAGGGATAGGTCTACAACAACATCATTCCAAGTTGTTGAAAAAGAAAAGCACAAGAAGACAAATTTTTAGTGCACACGCAAATGGGATTTTGATGTATCTACTAAAGAGATGTTGACATCATTACTTGCATGCAAAATCAATTTAACTAAACTAAATAATCCTCCATGATTAAGCTTTGTATAAATTAATTGTCGTATTCTATCGAAAACAACATGCTTCTTGATAGAATATCTTATCAAATAAAATCCTAATTATCCATACCATTTACTCCTATCACTTTCCTGATTTAGATTATAATCTTTCATTTATAATTCATGTTTATCATGTATCTTATTCACCTGTATATTAAGGACATTGTACTTCATAATTAACATCTGGTTCAGCCGGATTCTGCTGAGGTTGAACGTCGTTGTTTGAATCCATGATCTATGCGACTCTGGCTATGGAATACCTGCAAAACAATAAAGGCGGGCCGGGAGTTGACTCCCGGGAGG
>JANZLH020000079.1:2049260-2064023 GCA_026770325.2 Erythroxylum fimbriatum | reverse complement strand
GCACCACATAAAAAAGTTGACCTCAAACAAGTGCATATGTGAAAATGTCTTCCAAAGAATACTTTAAGAAAAGTCAAAAGTCAGGATAACGTAAATATGCACTCGTCCATCATTGGTGACCATAATTGTTTAACCAATCTAAAATATTGCTGATGGAGACCTATGATTACCAAATTAAAGAAAAAAGAGAGGGATGACAGGGGTGCTGCACAGCGTCATGCATGTACTTGATTGCTTTTTTTATAGGAGTACGTACTTGAGGATCTGCATGGCTGTTATACCCCACCTAAACTGGATCCAGAAAATGAAGAACGCTTGAAAATGCTTAAGCTTTTGTAGTAATACAAAAAAGGTATAGTCATAAAAGATCACATTTTGTTTGTCTGGATTCAAATGTAGGGATTTGGTTGGCAACTTTGTTGAAAGGCACAGGGAGAGAGAATGCCCTTTTCTTTTAGTTGTCTTTTAAATGTGATATTTTATTGTGGAGGTGGCTGCTGTTACGTTGGGCATAAACAACTGTGAATATGCACACATGAATTGATTCATCACCTTTTAACAGTTGTTATTATGCAATATATAGAAGCGTGTTTGCTGGGAGTGCTGGGTTAAAACAAATCCACACGAGCAACAAGCCTTTGGCTTGATGAAATCAGTGCTTGACTTAAAAAGAGTCCCCTGTACTATGAAACGGGAAAAAGGAAGTCGCTTGATGCACGTATTCTGTTATTGAACAAACTGACATTGTTTTTGAGAAATACAAACTGACATTGTTAAGATACTTTTGTTAATGCAATCTTATCAAGTCTATGACTTCCTAATTCAATGTAGTATGCTCGTTTATAACTAAATATGTTTTTGAAAATAGTAAAAACTTCTGTTTAATGTTTGAAAATAGGTTGCTTATTGAGCTTTCATATCGTAACGAAGTAGGTTGTATACGTCTCTATGTGCTAGTTTACCTGCTTCAACAAACTTGGATACTTATTTCAAGGAAAATAGTAATGTAAATCCCAAATAATCATCAGTGGGAGTCGTTGCCTCAATAATTTATGAGGACATGATTTTAAAAAATTTATAAAAATATGAGTATTATATCTTAATATTTCTTTGAATATTTTCATGATAATTTAGATTTTAGATATTTAATTTTACAAAATTAAGTTTATAACTCTTATAAAAATATAATAATAATAATAATAAGAAGAAGAAGAAGAAGAAGAAGAAGAAGAAGAAGAAGAAGAAGAAGAAGAAGAAAATAAAAATTAATAATAATAATAAGTTTAATAATATAGTTAAGAATAAAAAATTGATAAATTTAATAATAAGTAGAAAAATTATAACAATATTTAATAATAATAATAAGAAGAAGAAGAAGAAGAAGAACATTTTGATATTTTTGTTACTTATTCTTTTCTTATTCCAAGTTTATATTTTCAAACCAAACATTGGAATAAAAATTATTTCTCTATTCCATTTCCTAAACCAAACAACGTAATACTCATTCTGTTCTATTTCTCATCTTTTCTATTCTTAAGAATAGCTATTCTATTCCCCATCTATTTCATTCCTTGAACCAAACAGGCCGTTATAGTTTTGGCATCTCTCATTCTACATTTATCCAATAACTTTCAATGTAATCGGATTAAGATAACTATAATTTTGTATTTTCTTAGCAACACTCAAATTCTTCATATGAAATTCCTCTTCCAATAAGGTCCATACATAATCTTTATAAAAATCATAATTTCATCCATATTTAATACCAGGAAGATAAATGATCCATCATTAAGACACTTAACATATACACAATAATCATACTCATATCTCTTATAGCTAATTCAAATTATGTAGAAGTCAAACCTTTTATCGCATGGATATGGAGACTGCTTAAATTTGTATGGTAAATTCTTTAATTTACACACTAGATTCTCATTTTCAAGTTGATTAAACCCTTATAAATAGTCCATTTAAATTTGTTCTTCCAAGTTACCATAAAGAAAATTTGTCTTCATATCCATCTACTCCAAATGCATATCCAAACTTGCTACTAATGCCATCAAAAATTTTATGGAAATATGACGAACTACTGAAAATTAAAAGATTTCAGTGTAATTAATACCCATTTTCTATATGTATTATTTAATTACTACTCAAATCTTGAACTTTTATCCTTTCTTTGTTATTGCCAGATTACTCTTGTATTCCTAATTACACACTATATGCCATTTTCCCTTAGGAAGTACTTCTAGTAGCTCCTACGCTTATTTCTTTTTTAAGGATTCTACCCTCTTACACTATAACTCTCATCCATTTATATATCTTCATGTAAATGTTCATAGCTTGTTAAAAGTTAGTTAAATTCCCACTGATTATGATGAGTGTAAAGGATACATAATCTTCTCAACCATATATGTTTTATGGCCTAATGGTGTTATTGCTCTATATGTGGCTCTACTATATTGATATTATTCTCTTAACATTGATCTATCTTTTGGGCCAAAATCTCCAACCTCTTTTAAATCTATTTAAGATTATCCTACTTCTACTTAAACCTCTTTCATATTACTCTTTACTGATCTTTGTCTTTCTCTCCATATATTTACTTCAATATAGATCGTATATCAAATATTACATCCCTACTCACTTTCTTCTTTGATGTTGGTTGTCCCAAAACTTGTATCCCTTCACACTTTATGATAGCTAATAAAGATACACTTTTTTTACTTTGTATTAAGTTTTGACCTCTCGTCACTGTAAATATACACATAAGTCAAACAAACTAAGATTTTCAATATATAGAAATTACCTTACATTTTGTCCATACTTCCTCTACCACTCTCTCATCATGTGATGTCTATGGTGATCTATTGATGACATAATATGTTATACTCACAACTTTCTCTTAGAAAATTTAAGGGAGCCTTCCATTTAACTTCAAAATTTTAAGCCTTTCATTCATCCTCTCTGAAATGTTATTTTTCTATGGTGTTTTATAAACTAAGTAGCATTTATAAGTCCCATTAATTTGTCCTCAAAAAATTTGGAATTATAACTAAGTATGTATATCTAATACCATTTTCTAATCTTAAGTACTTGATTTTGATTCTTTACGTTAACCTTCTATACTTCAACTTTACAAAAATCTTGAATTTTTGCTTTATAAAGTATAGACTATCCTAAAAATTCATTAATAAATGTCACAAAATAATAAGACCCCCAACAATAGCTCTCTAATAGGACCGTGTATTTTGGCATGCATAAAATCTATAATTCCTTTGGTTTGTTTCTTTCTCGCCTTAAATGTCACCTTACCAAGCATGTAAAACTTGTAGAAATCTATCTTAAGTATGCACAAAATCTATAATTCCTTTGGTTTTTTTCTTTGTCGCCTTGAATGTCACCTTCATAAGCTCCATTATGAAGTTTTGTCTTCTCTCTTATTAAGATAACCTAGTTGCATATGTAATAATGCAATACTATCATCCAACTTAATTTACTAAAATAGTCTCTCCACCTACAATTATGCTCGACATTAATCTATACTTATTTTATGCCAATATTGGCCTTTCATTATAGTCAATGCATTCTTTACCACTTTAATATTATCTTCATTATTATTATTATATCCAAAATCGTTTGCATATAAGGTTAGTAAAGAAATCAGGTTCTTTGTCAATTATAATACATATTGAATATTACATAGCGCCCTGACTAAACTATCAAACATCTTTATCTTGACCTGTTATATTTTAAATCAATTTTTGTTTGGTGTTATGTGATGTGTATCATATATCAAATATCTATGAGTACTAAAATTGATTAGTTGAAGTATAGAGCATATCTTTATTGCTATAATTCGAGTCTCCACACTGCACTATATATATTAGTAGACTTGATGAATCATCAAATTTACTTCTTATTTGAACAATCACTTCTAATATGTCCTGTTTGGTCACACTTGTAATACCATACTATCTTTCTGCCCTTGGATTTAAACCTCTTAGACTGGTAACCCTTACTTTGCTTCCTCCCATAGTCCTAGTTCCCCTTCATAAATAACCCTTCACCTTTAGAGGTTTCATTACTATTGAATCCTGATTGGTTGTAGGGGGCGCTTAGTTCACAGAAGAGAATGGGAATGGGAATGAGAATAGGAATAGGAATGAATATAGTAAGGAATAGGAATGGAGTATAACCAACAATGAATCTCATTCCTCTAGTAATCCACAGGTATGGAGTATTGTTCAAAATGGGGGAATGAAAGTGTTACCCCTGTTGATACCAAACAGGGGTTTTCATTCCATACCCATAGATTTTTCCCCATTACCCCCAAACAAGCACCGCTGTTAACATTAGTCAATAGAGGAGGAAGCTTATCTCTCAGTTGGTCGTGGCGAGAAAAAGTAGTTGCCGAGGCTGTAAACTGGAACATGGTGGCGCTGGTGACTCAGCTGTATGCGGTGTTAGTTGTTACCTTAAAGAGGACGTCAACGACTTATTGGAGACGGTGACTTTGAATTTTGGATCTAGGGTTTTCTTTTAAGATGGAGGAGGATGTTTTAGGAAGTAGGATAGTATAATATTTTATGTATAGAATAGGAATATTCCAGTATTGGGTTTGGAAATTGGTTTATGTTTAATCTAATTTAAAACAATTGAAAATCTCAATATATTTTTGAATTGGAGCAACTTTATTCTAAATAGAATTTAAAATACTTTAAATTCAAAATTAATTTTAAAACTAAATTAACTATTTTTCTTAATATGATTAAGATCAATAATTAAATTTATTCCTAATTAAATTCTAAAAAAAATATTTCTATGATTAGAATTATTTATGTTTCAATTAAACAGGAATTAATTAACAAGATTCTTCAAAATTAAGAGAAGTATTTTTTAAGTAGTTATGAAAGTCTTTTGTAATTAAATTTTATTTATTTAGGTAATTATTATTCTATTTATTGAGAAATTATTTTGTTATAATTTGAACAATAAATTTCTTGATTTATCAAAAAAGGTTTTAATAGTATATTTGGAAAGATGTTCTCATTTATTAATTAAGAAAAATGAGCCTTCTTATATTTTTTAATTTATTAGAGAATGATTTCCTAATTAATTAAGAGTTAATCTCTAAATAAATAAGCAAAGGACTTTCTTAATTAAATTTAAAAGTGTTTTTGTTAATTATGAAAATGGTTTCCTTTTAATATTAGAAAATAGTTCTTCGATTACAGAAAAGTTATTTCTAATTACATTAGAAATAGTTTTCTAACTGAATTAGACTGTCTTATGTGTTGAATTTTTTGAAAAAGAAATTTCTCTAAATAATATTAAGTAGGAAGAGCAATTTATTAAAAATTTATTTTCAATTAATTTTATTGAAGAACTCAAGATATATGGAAATAGTTTTCAATTGAATTTGAAAATTGTTTTCTAATCACATCAATTTTTATTTGGAATATGAATTTAATTCATTTAAGAATCAATGGTTTAAATATAATTTAATTGTCCAAGAAGTTATAAAGATTAGTTTAGATTATGAAGATCAACTACTAGAATCAAACAAGATTTGATCTTTCATATATGTAACTTGATTATATTGACATGAGAAATTGCATGGTATTAATATATGTTTGATATATTTTGATGCATATTTAAATACATGTTTTATATGTAGGATATGTTACATGTATTTTTGTGTTTAATGAGACCAACATAAATTAAATCCTTATTTAATTAAGTACACATTGAGAACATGATTGTTACTTTCTTTTATTTAAAAATAAAATAATTATTATGCTTATTGTAAGACTTGTTTATTAACTCAAGGCTCCTTTAACCTAAATATATTTTATCTTAAGCAATAGGTCCTATATATCTAAACTTGTATGATTTGGATGAGTTTAGTTATGATCATATGACTTTAAAAGTTGAGTTAGGGATCAAATATAAGATATGTTTTGACAAGAGTGTCACCTAATAGATGTAAAAGTCACATGAGATGTGATTGATAAGGATATTATATACTTAATTTAAGTTTTGTTAATTTGTTGAGTGACTTAAGATCAACTAAATTTAAATGGGATCATAACCCATTAAAGAGATTAGAGTAATTTTTTTAATTAGTTGTGAAGGTTATTATTTATAATCAAATAGTGGGAGTAACCAAATAAATGATTGAAGTCCTAATCTTATTTGGTTATCATGGTAGATAACTAAGTATTTTCTTTTTTACATTTATATTTTGTTTTGATTAATAATTACCTTTATTCAGTATAGATGATACTAAGTTTTAGCGAATTGAGTTTATTGGACTTAGCTTAGGTTTGAGAGAGTTCTTAAATTTAGATAAAAAAAGTTGTATGTTCATTATACAATTTTTTATTAATAACTGTTGAGGATTTGATGTTAAAGTTTTAGAGATATTTCAAAATGATATAGATGACAAAATGTAATAACATAGCCTTTAGTCTATTGTCCAGGAGTTTGGCAATTATCTTATATAGTGTATTACAACATGCTATTAGTCTATAGTCCTTCCAAAAAGCTGAGTTGCTAATTTTAAGGACTAGAAAAATATTGGTTTTATTCCAAAATATGAGGATCTTCCCATTTTAGAAGAATCCTAAGATAACTTTACAAACTTAAGGTTTATGGTATTCTAAGTCTTTTGGAAGAATAAAACATTTTGCCCATCAGGACCTAGGGCTTTATTTTGGATTTAGCTAAAATCTATTTATTATATTTCATTAGTAGAGAGTTGAGAAGCCAAGAGGAAGAACCGAGCCTTATTGATGATTCGAGGAACAAACTTTCTAATTTCTGAAACTGAGGAGGAGTTAGTAGAGGAATTCCTTAAGAAGCAATTGAAAAACTCAAAAACACTTTGTAACTAATGAGGTTGTTCTTCAAGTTTATTCCCATTTGGAAGGGTGAAAGAAGAGTAATATTATGGTTCCTTTTGGATAAGAGGACTCTATATAAAAATTTATAGTTGGTGTCATGTTCTTTACCTTTGCTTTTTACTTGGGAAGGGAACAATGTCTTTCCAGAGAAGTATTGTAAGCTCTAAGGGCTATTTTTCATTAGTAATGAACAAAGGATTATCAGGGAAATTAGAGAGGCTTTGCTGGCATATGTTCAGGTTTTCCTTGGCTAGGTTAAGGCCCTTTTTAGTGCAATATCCCATAAAGTTAAGGAGCTTTTTAAGTTCAGCTTTTAATTATATTAGTTTCTTCTAACATTTATACATCTCAAAACTAGAAAATTCCAGGCTTATTCCTTTCTTGACAACTTCATGGAAATCATCAGCGTAGGTAAGGAAATAAAAACAATTTGAATGGAGAGCATCTTTTAGTGTGATTGGGATAGGTGAGTGGTTAGACACCCTATAGCGACTAAATATGGCCTTGCTATTGGGAAACTTCTCTAACCAAAGTGTTATGCCCAAAATAAGTTCTAAAATACCTAGGCTATTATACTCGTAAGTGTATGAGGTAGTCATAGTTGATTACCCAGGGTTATCTCTCATGGAGGTGAAATTGATTCACCTAAATTAACCTTGAACAAAAATAAAAATAGATGCAATCCTAAACACTTTATCCCGATTCACTGTGTAAAGACTTTAAAGAAAAATCACAAAATTAAACTGAAAAGTAAACGGAATTAATTGGGAGTAAAAACTAATAGATTAATCAAAGTGAAAAACTCTTGAGAATTAATTTCACTAATTTGACGTCCAATGCGTGATTAAGGGGAAATGATTGGATAGTTGTCTTATTAAAATTACCAATTGGGTTCTAAAATCAATTCAAATAACAAACTAATCTTATTTTCATATTTGACAAGTTTGTGATCCAAATTAATTATTAAACCCAACCAATATTTACCACTTAAGTTAATATATATTTAATTCTTAACCTAAACGTCTATAATTTCTCATTCCATATTAAATTTCTCCTTTCAATCTTTCGTTTAACACTAAAATGATGTAAAGTTTGATTTTGCTATTACATCCATTCAGTTCAGAAACTATAACAACATAAGACAAACAAACTATTTCCTCAATCATGTATATTTGATTAAAATAGCTACATTAATCCTTAAGAAAAAGAGACCATCCCATCCGGAAATAACAAGATTTAGCATCTTCATATACTTCAATCCTATCTTAATCAGTATAAGAGAAGTATTAAAGCAAAAAACTAAGTAAATAATTGAAATAAACTATTAAAAGTTAACATAGTATGGGTCGGTTAAACTACAAAATAATGAATCCAGTAAAATAACAAGGAAATAATGCAACAGATAAGGAACATAATAAGCAAACAAAGATTAGATGAGGGAGTTGCGGTGATCTTTTGCTCCTCTCAAGCTTCTTGCATTAGCTCTCGCTTTCTGCTTCTGCTTGGTCCTCACCAAAATGATCGAAGGCTTACACTGTTTTCACCTTGTTGTTGGGTTTCTCTCTGCTCACCCAACTCTCTCTGTTTTTACGTCTCTTCGCCCCTTCTTTATCTGTTCTATATCTCTCAGTCTCTCGATGTGTGACAATAAAATGTAGAAAGTGTGTCTCGCCGCTAGCCTCTATTCTTTCTATTTGTAGTGTCATGTTAGTTTAGGTTTTCGTTCTTTCAACCTGCAGATGCCACGTAATAAAATGATGATTTAAAGGAAAATGTTGTCCGATGTGCAAGAGGAGTGTCACCTGGCCTTCTCACCCCCCTGAGTGGCCTCTCACGGGTGTGACTTAACATGTCACACCCATGACTTGCTTCTCATGACCATGAGAAGTAAGCTGCTGGTGGGAACGAAAGGCAGGATGGTGAGAACATGAGGCATGGCAGTTGGTACCGTGAACCGTGGTAGCTGGCGAGATGAAGAAACATGTAGCTGGCACATGAGCATGTATAGGAGTTGGATGGTGTTGGCATCTCCGTGATGTATGGCAACTGCCGAGGTGAGAGCATGGTAGCTGGTGCAAGCCGTAAGAAGGCAGCTAGAAACATGCATGGTGTTATCAATATGAGGATAATAGACGGAAGCTAGGTGAGAAGGTCATCGTGACTGTCAAGAAGCATGATGGGAACTGGCTGGATGAGAAGATCACCGTGAGAAGGCATGAGCTAAAGTGAGTGTGACATGCTATTAACTTAACTTTTCACACCTATTTTCATGCAAAATTCTTTTTATTTTTCATGCCACATTCACAAAATTCCCCATTTAACATTTATGCAACATTCACACTATTTCCATTCAATTCATCTCACATTTGGAGCAAAACACAAGAATTTGTAACCCAAATCAAGATATGAAAGCAATTAAAAGCATAGACACAACAAATTCCCCCACACTTAAAGTATGCTTTTCCCTAAGCAAAATAAAGAACACTAGACTATAAAAGCACAAACAATAAAAACAATGTTTTCCCCAATTAATAATCAAAGATATTAACGATTAATTCAACAAACATAACCTAAGAACTTGAAACTCATAATATTCTATGAACAAGCTATTCTCCACATACTTAGTCAAAATTAACAAGTATTTCAACTAAAAGACCATTAACAAGTGTGATAGACACTCACTTCACTTTCCATCCTCTCAAGCATTCAAGGATAGGATACATTCACTCATTGTTCATTTCATGTAAGGCATCTACCATAGGCTTGCTTACTAATCTAGCTTCCACCACTCATATCAATCCCAAATATTAATTCGAAGGTCTTTATTTTGGTTGTAATGGGGTTAGGCTACGGGTAGAAAAAAGGAAAATTACATTTTAAAACCAAAGAATTAATTGAGAATTTAAAGTAATATAGAAAAACGAAGCATAGAGCACTCAATTCTTTCCTATTAATTTAACAAGATTAGCACTCCCAATCCCCCTCTCTTTTTACCTCTCCCATTTCTTGTCATTTTCGGTTTATCTTCTCTTCCTTTCTTTTCTTTTCTATTTCCTTTTTTCTATTTCTCTTTTCTTTACTATTTAATTTATATTTTTTTTCTTTCTTTCTTTCTTTTTGATTTTTGATAGATTTTTTTTAAATTTAGAACAAGATAAGTTTAGAAGAGGAAAAATGTAGAAAAGAGATATAAATTATTACAACCCTATCCATCCCTAATTCAAAAGCCAACTATATGTTATGATTCTCCGACACTTATTCCGTAAACCCGATTATACCCTTTCAAATGCTTAACTTGCCCTTATGGTAGGTGTAATAAATAGGATAAACAATTAAGGTCAAGGCTTATATTTTGGGCTTAAAGAGAGAAAATGTTTCATTTAAGCACAAGGGGGCTCACTAGGGGTGACATTATGGTGGCTTTTTAAGCTAACGGGGTAAATCATAATTGCCTTCATCATTTCAACGTTTGCATAAGATTAAGTGATCTCAACTAGTATTTGCAAGTAAGTTCTAGAGTTCCCTAGTCATGAAAGAACACTCTCAACAAAGAATACATAACTTTGGTTTTGAATATTTCAAAAGACTTAAATTCTTACCAAAGAAAGATGGCATTCATCTATCACAACAAACTAATGTCCTTTTAATCAAAATCTAGGTTAATCAGTCTAAGCATGTAGGAAAACTCATTCACTCATATTATTCATTTCTAATCCTAATCAAGTTCATTCAACAACTATGCATCTCTAACTATTAAATAGAAAAAACACACATAACAAACATATTTTTTAAATAATAACCCCCCAACGCTTAAATTCCACACTATTCCTAATGTGATACAAAAAGGTAAAAGAGGGGTCTAAGAAAAAAAAGACAAAAATTAACACAAACAAGGACAAGTATTAAAAACTAAAAGACATTAAACTAAAAAGTAGTAAAGAAAAGGGTAGAAATATGATACGAATGTGGGGGTGATCAATGCATTGATTTGGTATGGAACATAGTGTACTATATTGAGGAATAAAGAACAACTGCAAGGAACACATATAGAAGAGATGGAAGAGTAGGCCTATCCATATAAAGAAAACAAACTAAGTTAAGGTTCACTAAGAAAAATAATAACAAAGAGAAAATTGAAAAACAAATAAAAATTAAAGAGGTTGCTTCTTTAACTTCTTATAACTGGACGCCTTAATGGTCATGCTCAAGATAGGTAGCTCAAAGTGATTGATTCCACCTTTTTCTCCTTTCCATTCGACTCTATCTCCACAAATTTTCCAAACACTTCATCAGTTGCATCCACTAGCAATTGGCAGCATTCATCACTCTCTTAAACCAAGTCTAGCTTCTTTTCTTCTTCTTCCTGCAAGGCAAAATCAAAATCGGCAGCGTTAACTTGATCAACAAAAGAACAGTCTTCATGAATAGTAGAAGTAAGAATAGGTTCAATATTAAAGATTGAAAATTCTACTATTTCTCCTAAGATGGTTATGGTCAATTTCTTATTCTTCACTTCAATCAAATTGCTAGTGGTGGCCATAAAAGGCCTCCCTAAGAGTATGAAGTGCTCCTTTGTCTTTCTTCTTCACTTCCCTCATGTCTTGGACAATAAAGTTTACGGGAACAATCAATCCTCTAACTTTCGCTAACACATCTTCCATTTCTCCTTTCGATAACGGATTGACCTATCAACTAATTGCAAACACATGTTCGTAGGTCTTAACTGTCCTAGATCCAATTTCTTATAAATAGAGTGAGGCATAATGTTTATGCTTGCTACAAGATCATACATACCCTTAACCTCATTACCATTACCCATTGATACTTTCACGATAAAATGTCCTGGGTCTTTTAGTTTAAGGGGTAAATGCTGCTGCAGAATTGCACTTGCTACTTCCAAAACTAGCTCCTTTTTGTTAGGCTCAAACTTTCGTTTCTTAGTGCTTAATTCCTTGAAGAACTTGACATAAGTTAGAATGTTCCTAATCACATCTAATAAGGGTAGATTAACATTGACCTTAGAAAGCATGCCATAGAGATAAAAAATTGCTCATCTTGTTTTAATCCTTAAGGCAGCTTGGATATGGAATTGGTAGCCGATAAGGATTTGTCTCCTTTTGTATCCTTGGTGTCATGCTTAAGTTCTTTACCCTTTTGAATGTGACTTGAAGAGTTTCTCCTATTTCTTTTCTCATTCTGCTCATCTTCTTCTTTGATTAGGCTCTCCTTCTCTCGATTATCAACATCAAATAGCTTGGAAGGAAACTCAACATGATTGTCAATCACTTTACCACTTCTCAGAACAGTAATTTCTTAGGCTTGTTTGGGTTGACTAGGAAAATTTTCCTTTTGATTGTTATGCATTTGAATCTCAATCCTTTTCACAAACACTTCCAAGGATTTGAATCTCTTGCTGTTCATTTCTTGATTTTGAGTTGTTACTTGAATGAACGCATTTAGGCTTTTCTCCAATAAAGACTTTTTCGGTAGGTTTTCACTTGAGGATTGCCCTTAAAAATAGTTTGACCTCTGAAAATTTTGGTACTTTGGTTGGGGTTGCACTAGTGGGTTGTTGGTCTTCCACAAAAAATTGGGGTGATTTCTCCAACCGGTATTGTAGACGTTTGAATACGAATCAATTCTCACTCGTTGTTGAAAATCGCTAAGTGAGTTCACTTGTTCTTCTCTATCTATAAAAGGTTCACAAGAATACAAACAAATATTAGCTTCATGACTAAAAGTTCCACATTTACCATATACCTCTTGATTTGGAATGTTTTGGGGTAGTCTTGTAGTTAATATCTTTACATGCCTTGTTAACTCAGCTAACTAGTTAGCTAATTCTTGATTCAAGTTCACTTCATGAACTTAAGCTCTTCTTCCCCTCATACTCTTTTGTTGAGAATTGGCCCCCAATATTTTGAAGATTTTGTATATTTCTTCGATCGTTTTCTGTCCTCCTCCTCTTCCTCCTGCATTATCCACTAGGTAGTGGCGCTGTTATGTCAATCCATTATTAAAGAATTGATTTTACCTATGAAGAGGAAAATGATGGTGTGGGAATTGGATTACCAAGAGTTTAAAGCGTTCCCACACCTCATGGAATGTGTAACATTCCTTCCCCATATCAAAGGTTAGGACCCGAAATTTCAGTACATGGGAGTTCAAAGAGAGATTAGGAAATGCATTTTTCTTGCTCATGCATAATGTCAGCATAAATGCACATAAATATTGAATGTTTGCACAAAAAAAGTGGTACATGTATTCATTGACAACTTCCTGGTATAATTGATTTTAAATGCGATCTTATTGAAAATGAGGAGTAGAAGGAGTAGAAAGAGTGATCTTGGTATGAGCTGTAAGAAGGAAAGATGTAGAAACCAAATTGGTAGTGATCTGGAAAATGTTCCTTGAGTGTGCTTCGGTTTGTTAGCCATAACTTTTTCTCTAGTCATCCAAACAAGATGATTCTTAATTTTGATTAAACTAGAAACTTATGGCTACATTTCCTATGAAGACGTCGAATTTCAATTCTGTCTCTAAGAATCTCAAAAGTTGTCATGAAGTGAAGAATTGGGTGCAGTACGTTGGTGTATGAATGGAAAATTCGTCTTCAGAGTTTAGGGGCAAATTTGGGATTGATATAAAGAGATTTTTGGCTAAGGTTCCTTCTGGAAAATTGTAGATCTTTCTTTTATCTTTCCAATGGTATATAGTATGAAAAATTTGGAAATCGAAGTCAAACGTTATGATTCTTACAAATGGATAGGTTCATGGAGGAAAAGTAGACGATAGAAATGAGACGGAAGAAAAGTAGACGATAGAAATGAGACGGAAGAAGTGAGACAATAGAAAGTGAGACGATAGAACTGAGACGAAAGGAAAGTGAGATGGTGCAAAAGTGAGACGATATAGAAGTCCAATGACAGAATTGGCCTTCGAGGACTTCATCAAAGTTGTAGATCTCGAAGTCTTCTTTCCAATGGTCCAAAAACAAAATCAATCCGACATTGTTTGTGAAAGTTAAGGAGATCGTACCGAAATAGGTTCATTTTGATTGAGGTCATAAACATGATTGCTTCTTTTGGCCATAACTTCTTCTCTAGACCTCCAAAAGTCCTGATTCTTGAAACTTAGGTTCATAAGACTTTTCTCTACGTCTGCACCAAAAATCGTAGCCATCTGAAATGAATGGAGAAAGATTGAGTGAAAAGAGTGAGACAAGTATAATGAGTGTGTTTTTAAAGGATATGAACTGGTGTTATTCCACTGAACATATTTCGGTATTTTGATGATTTATGGAGCTGTACTGATCGAAATCAGATGACTTTTGATTTGTGGCAAGCTAGATTCATGGGGCTACAAATGGTATGAAGGAATTAGAATCTAATTCGATCTTTAAGATGTTTAAATTCCAAATGGAAGTTGTGTATCGTATACTGTTATGGACAAGAGCAGTCTAAAACTGTTTGAAGTATATCTTTTGAATCACTGAACTAAATTGAACGATTTTGGTGTCATTAGAAACGTAAGACAATAGGGGAGATTTTTCTAGAAGAAATGTTATGTCAAAATATTCAAGGGTAATTGTGGCAAGACACTTAATTATAAAGCACATAAGGCATAAATAGAAGGGCAAATGGGACAATTCTTAATCATTAAGGGCATAATTGGAAGAAGAAGTATTGTCTTGCTTATAAATAAAGAGGATAAACGTGAATGGGAAGATTCTAGAGAAGCAAAATGAGTGGATGAGAAAAGAGATAAGAGAGAGAAAGCATGAAAAAGAATGAAAGAGAGAAAGAAGAGAAAACAAGCTAGGGTTTTAATTTCCTTAGCCTTCAAGAGAGATTTT
>JANZLH020000079.1:2019963-2030953 GCA_026770325.2 Erythroxylum fimbriatum | reverse complement strand
ATTGTTAATAATAATAATAATAAGATTATTATTGTTATTATTATTATTAACAACAACAACAGCAACAACAATAATAATGATAACGACGATGGCGATGGTGATAATGATAGTGATACATCCAAACATAAAATATAAAAATCCAAATGAAGTTTAAGTTTAACAACACATATCAAATAGAGCAAAAGAAATGAACATCATCATTTAAAGTAAAAGTTTATAACAATTTAAGAACGACGTCTAGCTGCCATTAAACTAGCCAACTATATATCTTGGCCACCAAACTTTCAAGTTGATGCTCTGTTAAAAGAAAAGGTTAGTTTTAAACAAATGCAAGTGGAGCCAAATTCATCCATGTATACACAAACAAACTTAAGCTTGCCAATCTCGTAGGACTATATAAGTTAAATATAGTCATAATTGAATGCTTCAGCATAAAAGGGTCAATAACTCTAATAATATTATGTTACTATAACTATCCAAGCACTAACACCAAAGCAGCAACAACCCAGGTTAACACTAAAAAATGTAAGTCCACACTCAATACAGCCCAGGTTAACACTCAAAAAAACCCTTTTCCTTGATTAATAAGAAGCAATAAAGTAAACCAAACACACAAGATTCTAAACAGGCAGTACCCACACAAACACACACAATTCTAAACCAAACCTTTTTTTTATCTCAGTAATTATCAAAAAGCTAACAGGCAGTACCCACACAAACACACAAGATTCAATAAAAAAACAGGAACAATCCTCCTTTCAATCAAATGAGGCATGATTAGAACATAGAAAGAATAAAACTTACAAACGAAAACAAAGAAGACAGCACTAGCAAGATCAAAGTGAACCCACAAAGAGTTGATTAAGAATTTAGAGTCACTGATCAGGCAATGTAAGTTACCTGATCATTTTAAAAGCAATAACAGGCAGTGGAGTAGCTGAGAGTAATCAATGTAGTCATAAATGAAGTTAAATGCATGCAATACAAAAAGTAGCTACTTTCTCTTAACTCCTACAATAACATTCGACTGCACCAAATCCATATAAACCTCAACTACTCTCAGACTCCATTTAATGAAACTAAATCTATCTCAAATTTCATTCATTAAGTCTTAGATTGCATTCATTAAATCATGCCTGATGTTCCGTTACATCAATTACAGCTACAACCATCAACCAGTAGCACAGATAGCTAGAAAAATCCATCAGAAGCATAGACAGCTACCTCAATACGAATGATGGGCTTCCCATAAAGGTTGCTGCTCCTAGTTGGGGCATCTATCTTTTACTTTGTGCAAGGAAGTTTGAATCTTTCAATTTGTCTTTCACTCTGTCTTCTTTCAATTTGTCTTTCACTCTATGCATTTAAATTAGGTTAATTAGAAGTTTGAAAATAACATTAAGGAGAGGATAAGCCAAAGAATTAACTTTAATAGGATTGCTAAAACAAACTAAGGGCAGAGAGAGGTCAAAGAAAGAATTGAGAGTGCCAAAGGTATAGCAATTAAAAACTATGAATGTGATTCAATATAAAATGAAGTAAGATAAAAGTTAGTACACTGAAGTTACCTCTTCCAAACTTCTGGACCAAAGTTCCATTGAGACATTAACAATCCCACAACCTTCATGTTAAAGTAGTTAACACCATCTAAATTCTGTTGAAGAGTAAAGAAAAAGAAGATAGAAAGTTTAAACTATGTTATCATACCAAAAGAGAGCATGCAATATTATCAAATCATGTGAAGAACTGTACAATCATTCATTAACAGAAAACCATCCAGCTCAATCAAAATTCACACTGTGATATGCCCCAAAAGAACTGTTCCAACACAAATAGATTAAGAATTAACTATTGACTTCTAACTTTCCATTCCATGCAAATCCTATTAGCTAGAAAGTAAGAATCTTTACTTAAAACAAATAGCGCCATCAAGCAATCGATCAATTTCAATCACTTACATAAGAGGTATTTGGTAAACTCACAAGAAGCTTTCTCAGCACCACATTGTGTGACATTTCAACCCCATTTGGACTTACAGATTCAACCAACTCCTCCGGCTCCTTCACTGTTTCCACCTTCTCAACTATTTCTTCCTTCTCTCCCTCTTCCTCTGCATCAGTGACATAGCCAAACTTTGAAGTCAAATTTTCAACAAATTCAATCCCCAAACCCAAAAAAAATTGTATCGGGTAGCCAAGTACAGTATTTGATAATTAAAGTCGGGAGTATGAAGTTAATAATTGAACTAAGCACAACAGTGGGTCTTGCGATCGTATTCGAAGGAATGAGGAAGAAAGCACAAAGTTAACCTAGAAAAAGACTTACCCAAGAGTGGGTCTCTCCTTTCACTGCAAATCGAAGAAAAAACATAAACCAAATTAGTTAACAAGCTCTACTTTACAGATAATTACTAGCCAAGGTTCAATTCAAGCAGACACAAAAACCACCGGAACAGAGAAAAATCCAACAAAAAAACAAGAGATTCCGTTCAGGCAAATCTAAAATCCGGACGACCCACGAACCAAAAATGATCACTAGTAGCAAAAACCAAAAAAATAATCAATCTTTATCCTAAAAAGAAGAAAGCCAACCGGAAATCAAGAGGAACCCACCTCTTACCGGACGATCTTTCACCGACAGTGCCACTTTCTTCCTTTTCTACGTCGGGGCTCAACTCCTCCATGATCGACTTCAAACCTTCTCTCCATTTGGTCTACTCTCCTTCCTTGATGCGTGGGAGTGAACGAATGAAGCAAGGAAACAAAGATCGCGCGACTGTGAGATGGTGAGAGAAAACTAGAGTAACGCTTGGGGAAGAATAAGCAATCCGGAAAAAACGAGACACAATAGAGAGCAGCGGGGGCAAAATGGAGAAAAAGCAAAAAATTATTAGCTGATGGAAGCAAAACGCTCCTACAGAGCAGCTGGTAGAATATTAGCTGGTTGGGTTCAATCAGCTAACCCAACCAGTTGTTTACCAAACAAAATTTTTAGCTTCTTTTCAAAGTCAACAAGCTATTAAGAGTTGACCAGCTAAAAAAGAGCTGATCATCTCTTTACCAAACGAGGGATGAGGCATATCAAATGCACATATCCAAAGCTATAAAATAAGTCTAAAAAATCTCACTCAACTTACATTATGACTATTTTTACTACACCCAACACATCCTCTGAGCAAAGAGCCTGGTAATCCTAATAAGTACCTCCTTTCCTCCTCCAACATTCTGTGGGTCATTGATTTTGGTCCTAATAATTATATGACGAGTAATCTTGATCTTCTTTCCACTTTAAACTCCACGGCTCGTCTTTTAAAGTCATTTTAGCAAATGGTTCTACCTTATCTACTCTAGGTTCTAGAACTCGAGTCTTAAATTATTGTGTCTTATTGTTTATGGATTATTATCTATTTCAAGATCCTATGAAGAAGAATATTATTGGTTATGGACATTTATCGGAAGGTCTCTATGTCTTAGATATTCCTGAGTATTTGCCCAGATCAACTACTTGCTTTGTAATCTTAACCCCTTTTTAAGCCCACTATCGGTTAGGTCATCTTTCTCCATTTTTGAAAAAGAAAATGTGTCCAGAATTTCAAAGTGTGGTGCATTTAGAGTATGAGTCAATGTCAGTTTGCAAAACATCATTGTTTACCTTATGTTTCTTAATTCAATAACAGAGCTCGTTTTCCATTCGAGTTTGTTTATTATAATGTTTGGGGTCTATATCTTATTGTTTCTAAAGCTAGATTTTGATACTTTATTACCTTTATTGATGAATTTTCTTAGATAACTTGGCCTTATTTAATGAAGACTCATTCTGAGTTATTTTCCCATTTCATTGCTTTTTATGCATAAAACAAAGCACAATTTATTGTTTCTTAATATACTTTACAATGTGATAACCTTAAATAATATATTTTTGATTCCTTTTAAACTTATGTGCTTAAGAATAATATTCTTCACTAGACTGCTTATATTGACGTACCATTTCAAAATGGTATCGCTGAAAGAAAAAAAAAGTATCTCCTTGAAACAAGTAGAGCACTTTTGTTCCAAACATATGTTCCTAAATGTTTTTGGGCCGATGCAGTTTCAACATCTTGTTTTTTATTAAACTGTATGCCATCATTCATCCTTTAAAAGTAAGATTCCTTATCAAATCCTCTTTCCTACCAACCTTTTTTTTCCTATTGAGCCCAGTCTATTTAGGAGTACGTGTTTTGTTCGTAATGTTCATCCTCAAGTCACTAAATAGATCCCAAATTTGTGAAATCTATCTTTCTGGGATATTGTCGTCTTTAAAATGAGTATCCCTATTATTGTCCTAATCTTAATAAATACCTTGCGTTTATTAATGTTATATGATAAATGCTTGATTGACTATAAATTTACTTCTTAATGCTTAGTGATTAATGATATATTGTGCTTAAGATACTTATTTTGGTTCATATTTTGTTTTAGGTATAAGTTAGAGGAAAAATAACCAAAATAAGCCTTGGTTTTACATGTAACATATCCTTGGTGTCGTTCTGTTGATGTTCGATCTTATTTGCCTCAGTGGAAGCAAAAAGAGATGAGTTAAGGTGAAAACGGTATAAGGAATGTAAGGAATAGATTCACTGTAACTTATACCTGTATAGAGGTGCACATGCCCGTGTATATGACATACACGGCAGGAATGTAAGAAATAGATTCACTGTAACTTATACTTGTATAGAGGTGCACATGCCCGTGTATATGACATACACGGCCGTGTATGGGTTTGCGTGAGTCATTGAAAGCGTGTAGGAGCAAAGAAGTAGTTTTAAGTAGCCTTACAATATAGCTTACTATAAATTTATATGTTTATGATTTCTAGCAAAATTGACATACATGGTAACTTATCCACCCATATACCGATTGTGTATCGTTATGTAACCCTAATTTTAAGTATAAAAGGGCATTATAAGGCCAAAAAGGGCATGAAGATATTAAAGACATAAAAGGAGGTAGATTTCTTTCCCTTTGGAGAGCTATGAGGAGCTAAACTTCATCTTTCCATTTCAAAAGGGATATCGAAGGTGACGAACATGTTTGGGCATTGATTAATCTAATGACGTTGTTCTTAACTCTCTTTTGGAATTGATTGTGTTATTCTATGATTAATGTTTAAGGATTTATGTTTGAATGATATAGATATTTTAAGTAGACTATTCATATATGAACTCATTGCCAAAATCTAAATTACAATACGTAATCATTGTAACTGCTTCAATTATGGTAAACTAATGGTTGCATATCATTAGGGATAATAATGTGTAGGTTAAATGACTCGAGCTTATGTAGATGTTGCCTAAATTTATTTGTTTTCCTATTTAATGCAGTTGTCTTACTAAATCTAAAGAGCCTATTCTAAGTTATCTGATAGCTAGACCTAATTAACGAACTTGTTTTAATTGGATATAACCTAAGAAAAAATTGAGATTAATGGAACTTTTTGTTAATAGTTTCAAAGAGAGGCACGCGAACAACATAACAATTGATTATGAACATTCATATGAAGGTTGAGATTGAACAGTGAACTGGATTCAAAATCAACAATTTTGTATTGTTTGATTTGATTTACTTTCAATAGTTTAGTTTTACTTTATTTTGTTAATCAAATCTAACCAAACCCCACCCCCTAATCCTAGTCAATGGTTTATTCATTACAAAAGCTAAACACACACTATATGTAAATGTGATCCTTGCTTACTACTACTTTAAATTTAGTTGTGCAATGTTAGGTTTTACTTTCTAGTGTGTTCGATACGTATCAAGAATTTTGGCGTCATTACTGTAGGGTGAAGTGACTTAGTTTTTCCTTTTGATATTAATTAGGGTTTTGTACATATATTTGTATATAGTTTGTTTTTATAATTGTTTCTTGATCTTTTTATGTTTTTAGTGTTGTTGTATGGTAGTAATGAGGTCTCCCCATTAAGATCCTATACAATTTGATCCTGCGATCGAAAAGACATTATAAAGGTTTCATAGGGACAACAAAGCAACTTTGGGAATAGAGCGAAAAATCAATTTGGAAGCAATTATAGCCAATTCAAGAACTCTAAGAGAGTTGGCTGCCCTAGATTTGACTTAAAGGCCTTTTTGCATTACTTTTCCTAATTTTACTGAACATATCACTTTTAAGCTTAAGTCCGGAATGATAAATATTTTGGCTAATTTTCATGGTCTTGTAGATGAAGATGCTTATAAGCATCTTAAGGAGCTCAATATGGTATGTCTTAGCACAAAAGCTCTAGGGGTGATGAAAGAGCAAATTATGTTGAAAGCCTTTCCATTTTCACTAAAGGATACAACAAAAGGCTACCATTTTTAATTTTCTTGTAAAGAGTGTGAGTTCATGGATCAAAATGAAGAGGATATTTTTTAAGAAGTACTTTTTGACACAAAAGACAACCAATATAATAAAAGAGATTTGTAGCATAAAACAACATCATTAAGAATCCCTTTATGAGTATTAAGAATGCTTGTGCACCCCTATCATAATATCACGAAACAAATCCTTATCCAATACTTATACAAGAGACTATTGTCTATCGATAGGAGCTTGGTGGATGTAGCAAGTGGTAGAGCATAGTATGAAAAGAGTCGTGTAGAGGCGAGAACTTTAATATAATGTATGGCAACAAACACTAAAAAATTTGGCATTCACAATGATATTTGTTAGGTAAATGAGGTAAACAATTCATACATAAAACATCATTTAGATGAACTAAAATCCTTTATTATAAAACTTGATTGACTTCTTTTGAGTTAGTCAATATTGTAATAAACGACATAACTGTGGCTAGTACCGGCAAGTATGGGTCGATCCCACAAGGACAATCATTACTAGTAATTACCTTTTTCCTACTATCTAGCCTAAGGATTGATTTTAGATTTTTAATAAAAAGAAAATAAAATTAAAGAAAGTAAAATAAATGGGCAATGATATTGAATAGAGGCTTAAGGAAGCACTAAGGAAATTATTGATATAAAAAATTTAGTATCTAGGTTTTGAATCCCCCTAAATCTTTAACAATTGATCTTTTATTATGCAATTGTTTTATTGATATATTGGACATTGGAGAGTCCTATGGTATGCTAATAGCTGACCTTGAGTCTATTAACAACTAATCCTAAGGTTTCCAACCAAATTACTCAGGTTAAAATTTATGAGATTGTGTTACCGATTTATGAGTCCCTGTATTAGGTTTGACCATAATCTGGAAGATTTTTGTCATCCTGTCTCTAAGGTTGCAATCAACTACTTTCAATTACGGTAGATCTATTCAAACCTAGGATTTCTCAATCTCTACATATGAAATAATTATGATCTAATATGCCTAGGTTTATTAGAACATAAACAAAAAATGTAATTGGATAACAATAAATCAATCAGCCAATTGCAATAATAAAAGAATCAACACATGTTAAGGTAACAAAATAGAGTTCATATAACCTACATACTAATGAAATATTTAGTTACACAATGGCAAATACAAAATTAAACATACATAAACATAAATACAATTTGAAAACAATGAAATCATAATTCTAAATTTCCCTAGTTGTCTTCTATCCTGTATTCTTGCAATGTAGAGATCTAATTATGTATTCCAATGGATTTATCGATAAAATCTTCAAGTTTCTCGCTCCTCTGGCTCACAATTGCACCTGGAGTCGCCTTTGAGATTTTCAAAATGCATCATTTTTTCTGCCCCCTTCATATGCCCCCGAGAATGTCTTTTTTATAGAAAAATTTAGTGTTTTGGGAGATGCACGAGCTGATGTACAACCATGCATCAAACCGTACTAACCAAAATGCCCAAAATTATAAAAGTGCATAGCCTGAGAGAAGTGCACGGGTAGATACATGACTGTGCATCTCTTCTGTGCATCGAATCTTTGTTTTTCGCCATGTTTTCGTCTAAATTCTTCTCTTTTAAGTCTATGAAGGCAATTATAATCTGTATACACACTTGGAGAAAATTAAGTACCAAATAAACAATAAAAGTATAGAATATCAAGTAAAATACATCAAATATGGGTGTAAAAATATAGTCAAATATGCATCTATCATGGGTAGACATAAGCCAGTGAGATTTTGAGCCTTTTAGACTTACATATCCATATCAATCTCATTGTCTTTTGTTCATGTGTGACCTTCATGACATGTATATCCTAACTTTGCCTTGATTTTCTATTCAATAACACATTTATATCATATGCATTAATATGGAAATTATATAGGCATTCTTTGTTTTGTAAGCTACAATAACCTAATAGCCTAACTAATGACATAATTTATTATATTGTTAAACCCCTTGAGTTTTATTAGCCTTTCTTTTCCTATTAACCACATTACGACCCTTTAACTTTACAAAATGTCTTGCCTAAGCCTTCAATCTAGTGGAGCATTAGTGATGTTGATGTTTGTGGATACACAAAAAACTAAGTGTGAGGGTGCTTATATATGTGGGTTGGTTATAGTTAATGAAATGTGTTTTTTATTTCCTATCAATGAGTTCCATTATTGATGTAGTTTCTCCCAATTTTTGTGTTTGTTTTTGTCTTTATGATTAGAAAAAGAAAAGAAGTTATTGAGGAAGAAATTCATTTTTCTTTTACAAAATAACTCATATTAGTCTTTCCTCCTAAAGTTATATGGAATGAGTGACATGATTATGATGTAGATTAGGGATAATTTGCTATGAAGGATCACTCCTTATGTTATATTAGATAGTTTATCTTTATTTTTGTGAGTGATTTCTTCTAATTGTTTATGTTTTATGTGGTTTATGGTGTGAAGGCTTCAATCTAAGTTTTGAAACAAAGTTTTTGCATTCATCACAACTGATGGTACCCAATTTTGAGTGGATCTGACACTCTATTAAGTGTTTTTCCTACTTCATTAGTTTTATTGTCTTTCGAACAGGCTTTTGATCAATATGACCATATTTTTTCTCACCTTAACCTTTGGCCCCATTTCAACCTTAAAAAATCCTTTGATTCATGATTGTGTATGTGAATCTTTAGTGGTGGAGAATTGAAATGATATGCAAAGTTATGGAATATCTTGACCGTGAAAGGTGTTTTAGTGTACCTCTATATTTATCTTATTTCTAAACATAACATGTCAAAGTCTACCCTTAGATAATTGTCTTTTAAGGGAATGATTTTTTATTGATCATGAGTAAAAACTTTGAATGTTTAATTCTTGCCATGGTTTTGAAAGTTATTCCTCTTTTTCTTATGAATGTCTATTATTAGGAAATATGGTTAAAGAGGAAGTGTTTTGATTTTGATTTTGATTTTTTAGTTTTTCTAAGGATGGTCAAAAGCTAAATGTGGGGGAACTTGATAAATGCTTAATTGTTGATATATTTATTCCTTAATGCTTAGTGATTAATGTTATATTGTACTTAAGATACTTACTTTAGTTCATATTTTGCTTTAGATACAAGTTGAAGGAACAAGAATCAAAATGAGCTAAATTTGCACCCTAGGTGTCATTCTATTGATATTCAATCTTATTTGCCTTAGTGGATCAAGAAGGAGATGAATTAGGGTGAAGATGGGACAAAGAATGTAAGAATTAGAGGTACTATAACTTACACGATTGTGTATAGGAATAAAAACTTGTACAAACTTGAAGACATTGTTTCAAGCAACCTTGAGACCTATATGCTCATGCGGAGAATTACACAGTCATGTATGTTGGCCGGACTGTGTAATTTAATGATTTCTACCAAATTAACATACATAGTCACTTACATGTCCATGTAGCTACCGTGTATAATATCGCAACCTTAATTTTGCATTATAAAAAGGGCATTTAAAAGGCTAAAAAGGTATGTAGAGATTAGAAACTTAAAAGGAGGCAACTTTCCTTCCTTTTTGATAGTTATGAAGAGCTAAACTTCAACTTTTCGGTTTAAAAGAGATATCAAGGTCGACAAATATGTTTATGTATTGATTAAGATAGAGATTTTTTTAGAATTTAAAAAATTCATTAATGACTTATAATTGTGAATTTTGACTTCTAAGTTTGGAAATTGCATTTTGGAAATTGAGGAATGAGATTGAGGATTTTGTATAGAATTAAAGTATTTGGAATTTGGAATTTGGGATTTTGGATGTATTTTGTCATTTATGTTGTTTGGATTTTGAAAATTACATATTCAATCATTCAATACAAAATTGAAGTTTGTGTTATTGTTTGAAATTCGAGAAATATTGAATTAAATGTTGTTCTTTATTATAAGTTAGGTTATATATTATAAATTGATTTCTTAATATACAAAATGAGTTAGTTAATTTAGGTTAAATTATATGATTACACGAATTAAGTTAAAGGTGTGAGTTTATGTTTGAATCATATAATCACACAAAATGAGTTATATTTATGACTTTATGGTTGAATCATGTGATTACACAAATTGAGTTATATATATGACTTATGAGTTTATGTTTAGATTATGTAATCACAAAAAAATGAGTTATAGTTGTGAGTTATGGTTTAATTATATAATCATACAAAATGGTTATAATAGTGACTTTATGGTAGAATTGTGTAATTACACAAAATGAGGTATAATTGTGAGTTGTGACTTTATGTTTAAATTAAGTAATTACACAAAATGAATTATAATTGCGAAAGTGTAGTAATTAATGTATATATTTGAAGTTTACGTTAAGAAAATGATAATTTGTTAGATAGAATGTTCTTAATCAGCAAGGTTTCTTAAGGAATCATTTATATAAGTTTATGAAGGTTATTAATATATTTTATATATCAATATTTAAATTAACCACAAGTGTATGACGTAGCTGTAGCTAGCATAAGCAAGTATGAGTCAATCCCATGAAGGCAATAATTACTAGTGATTATGTAACATCCCAACCCCAATTGGAAGGGTAAAATAGTAAATTTGGCATAGGATGAGATGGATCGGAATGACTTAGGA
>JANZLH020000079.1:1990591-2005070 GCA_026770325.2 Erythroxylum fimbriatum | reverse complement strand
TATTAGACTCATATTTATTTATTATTAATTCATTATATAATAATAGAAATTGATGTATTTCTATTTCAATAAAATATTTTACTTTTACTTATTTTTATAAGTTTTATTTCTTATTTATTATATACCGATTCAACCGGTTCGATGTCCAGTCCGATTTTTAACACATTGATTTTAGTTTAAATTATTAAATTTATTATATATTAATAAATATTGATATATTCTCTTTATTTTAATAAAATATTTTATATTTATATCAATCATTTATTTTTATAATTTTAACTTTTTATTTATTATAGACCAATTTTATAAGCACCTAATATCAATTAAATCTTTAAACCTTAAACTTTTCTTTTAACGGATTTGATATTAAATATCCAATCTAATTTTGAAAACATTAGTCCTGCATCAAACTGAGAATATTTTCCTTAATTTTGAACTCCAGGAAGGTAAATCTACGAAAATAAAGGTGAAAATGTGTAAATCTAGTCTTTTCCTTTTCCTTCACATAAGAAGAAAGAGCTTTTGATTTTCTTCCCATAAAGCTTACAATTCAAAATATTTACTTGCATAAAAATCTACATTATTATCGAGTGACATAAACAATACCAAAATAAGTCTTAAATAGAGATCGAAATATTCATCACATCTGATGAAAACAATCATTTTAGAAGCTCTAGCAAAATACTATTCAAGTTTGGAATGATTTTATGCTATTACCAAAAAAATAATCTACTTGAGAAAATTCATATCCTCCTTAATTTCATCAATAATTTACATGGTAATCGCAAAGAGCTAGATCATCCTTGCTCAATTACATACATACATCTTGAAGGTGTATGAAAGCACATTTTCCATATTTCACATCACAATCAAGGGTCTACTCTGTTAAAGTCAGCTCTGAACATGTATAGCCTCTGCTTCCGTACCAATGATTTCCCATGATGCTCTGCCATGCTTTTACTCGTCAAGCAGGTTTGACGATTTGATGCTATAAAGAAGTTTACTACAAGATCACGGCTCCAACAATTTACCCACTGCAACTCCTTTTCCCTGAAGACTTCACGTTGTTTTAATATAATCAGTCATTAAGTACAAATATAATTTAATCAGGAAAGAATATTAAACATATCTCAACTATAATTGGATTGTTATAAACCCTAGAAGCTTGCAATTTCAAATTTGCTCAAAACATTTTTTCTGTTAAATGGTCATTAAGATGCATAACAAATAAATCTAAAACGATGTGGGATCAATACTTACAATGGATTCTTTTGACCCTGTTCCATTGAGATTATATTGCATTGAACCATCTCTGTAAATAATTTTTGCTCCACATCCCGGTGCATCCACAAACCCAACAGCCTCATCATCAACCAAAACTGCACTAATATTCTTGGACTCTGACATGTTCTCTGGAATCTGTCCACCAGACGAAAGATAAAGAAGGAAAGTAAGCAGGAAAATCCTCCAGTTGCAGGTTCGATGCCATCACTTGTTACGTATGCATATTGGTTTCCTAGGGACCATGACGATTTCAGCAGGAAACTTGCATGAATAACAACAGTATCTCAAGATTATTTATTAGGAGAGGCTAATAACTTGTTCTATTAATCCATTAAATATGAACTATATCACAATTACAGTAAAACCAATGTCCCCATGCATGCATTTAAGCCTTAAACAAATTAGCAAGACATCTAGGATCACAAAAAGGAAGTAAAGGAGCAAAGTGAAATTGATATGCTCTTAATTCCTTTCACAAACAGACAAACATAATGTGTCACAATATATACCTCAAACATTGCCTCTGTAAGAATGCTTTCTAATATGGATCTTAAACCTCTGGCACCCGTGTTCTTTGCCATTGCTTTTCTTGCAATCAGTCTTAGTGCATTCTCTGTAAAATGTAATTTGACCTGAAGTATCACAGAGGTCTCAATACCACATAAAGGAGTGCAACACAAGCATTGACAGGTGGAAACAAAAGGAAGAAGAAAACATAAAGCTACTATTGAAAATAAGAGGGAAAGTCTTACATTATTCATGTTGAACATCTTCTTGTACTGTTTACCAAGAGCATTTTTTGGCTCCATTAGAACCTGTTGTACAATAATCATCATAATGCATCTGCCTTGCTGTCATCAAGAATGGCTTAATGACAGAAGTTTGAAAGCTAATAATGAAATTTCAAGTTTTTTCCGACTGTAAAGCAAGTATAAACCAATAGGCATCATCCAAACGTGTAGTCATTAACACTATTTCTGCAAGTTCTGAAAAAACTTCAGGTGCTTACACCTGCTGGTTATATTAGATCAACATCTGGATGAGCACATCATTGCTCAAGAAATGATAGCAGCAATGATCCAAAAGACGAGGAATGTTGTATGAAAATACCCCTTCTTCCATCCTGTTTTGAACAATCCAGAAAAGAAAAATAAAGGAACATGTCACAAACCTGAACTAGTTGATCCTCATTCAAAGCTGATAAACTGACCAAGACCGGGACTCGTCCAACAAATTCAGGAATAAGGCCATATGCAACTAAGTCAGCACTCTCCACCTATATGTGTATATATACAATAAACTATTATTTACATATCAGGTGCTTGCATCAAAAGCAATCATCAACACTGTAATGACCACATTGGACTGATCTGACTGGTCAAACTGGTCAACCAAAAGGTCCAGTAACCATTCAAAGCCAACCAACAGGTGAACCATTCCGTTGAATTAGGAACCATGTACAACAGACCAATTTAACAGTGAAAACTCTATTTTTAAAATTTTAATTCAATCCCAGTTTTTATCAAGATCATATTATATCCCACTAAGTTCACAATAGTATCCTTAATAACAATTTTAACTTTTGAAAGGTTATTCAAATGCTTCTAACTTATTCACGAGCATTATATGCTTTTTTATTACTTTCAATTAAAGTTTCAATCTTACTTTTTAACATATTTTGTTCAGCAATTAATACAAAATTCTTCATCAGTTAATGTAAATTTTCTGTTTTATGCGCAAACATTTACATATTAGTATTTGCATAACTAATGAAGAATACAACAAAGAAATAAAGTTCAAACTCAAGTTAAATACATCAAGACCCATTCTGAGATTATTGCTCTTCATAAACATTATTTCTCAAAAGCATGATTGCCTAGCTGTAAATATTACTCAGGACTAGCTCTACTTTTCTCATAACACAGTTCCATTATCAAATTAAAAAGTAAATTTATTTTCAAATATTTTGTTAGCAATTAAGATTTACTCCAATAATTTCTCATCAACATGACTGCCTAGCTGTAAAAATTACTTTGTGCTATGGGTCATACTTATTAGTATAATCGAATGAAATAACAAAAATATAGTCTTACTAATCACAAAGTCACAGAAAAATCAGGACACAAATTAAAGATATCCATTAAAAACACCAATAGCATAAGGCTCCGTTCATTTTGCCCTTTTCGTTTCTTCATGCATACAAGTTTTGTGCTTACAGATTCCAATAATGATGATGTCACCACAGCATCTGTCACTCTTTCAGTCCTCATGTTTGCTCGAACTGGAGCTCCAAAGCCAATGGAAGCATCTTGTTGCCTTGTAAAAGAGGGAATGAGAACAGGAAACAACAAAATCCGACAGGCGATACTACTAATAATTACTAAGGGAAAGAGAGGCTTTTTACCTTTCTGAAATGACCTTTTCCAAATTGACAAATGCACCACCACAAATGAAAAGTATATCTTTTGTATCAATCTACAACCATAAGAAGAAAGTTATGAGGCATAACAAAGAGATAGAGAGATGGAATTTTCATATTTCAGGCCATTTAAACATAATTTATGTCCGCTAAGTTTACAAAAGAGAGTTAAAAAAGATGCACATATCTCAGAGAACCAATTTGGGTTCAAATCAGAAAGGTCCACGACAAAAACTTTACATCTCCTTAGAAGATTAATGGAATATTACAAACAAAAACAGCATAATCTACATATAATTTTTATTGATTTAGAGAATGTGTATGATAGGGTATCTAAGGAAATCATGAGGAGGTGTTTAGAAGTTAAGAAAGTTCTTATGACCTAAATACGGATTATTAAATATATGTATTATGACCTATATGCGGATTATTAAATATATGTATAAAGTTATAAAGACTAGAACACGGACGACAAGAATAGATACACAGAATTTTTCTATTGACATAGGGCTACACCAAGGCTCCTTATTGAGCTTTTTATTTGCAGTAGTAATGGATGAGCTCATCAAGAACATCTAAAACGTTGTGCCTTAGTTTATGTTATTTACTAATGACATTGTTTTTGTGGATGAGACAAGAGAAACCTTTAAATTGAGCAGGAATAAAACTGAATACCTAGTGTAACTTTTCAGACCATAGGGTGACTTACAATGTAGAGATAAAGATTGGTTCAGAAGTTATAACATAAAAAGAGCATTCTAAGTATCTAAAATATATCATCCAAAGAAATGAAGAGATCGATGAAGATATAGTTTACCGTATCAAATCAGGGTGGCCTAAAGGAATAAGTGCTTCAGAAATTCTATATGACAAAAACGTACTGCTCAAGCTCAAAGATAAATTTTATCGTTTAGCGATTAGGCCGACCATACTCTATAGGATAGAATGTTGTAGCAAACAGGTGCATAGTCACAAGTTAATGTTAGCGAAGATATATTTGATGAGCACCCTTACTAGAAGAGATAAGGTCATATATATAATAGTAAGAGACAAATTAAAGGTTACTAATATTAATGAAAAATTAGGAAAGGAAAAGCTTAGATGGTTCTAACATATTAATAGGAGACACCCTGATGCTTCAGTAATAAGATGCGAGATGATTGTATTTAAAGACTATACGAGAAAAAAAAAGAATTCCAAACAAGAATTGGGAGGTGGTAATAAAAAATGATATGACTTTATTAGAACTTACTGAAGATAATAAAAAACTTTGACGTACTAGAATAAGAATAAAGGGTCTCATACAAAAAGGTCAATTTCATTCTTATGAATCTTTTAAACATTTTTCTTCAAAGTTTCAAGGCTTATGTCATGTATTTAGCTTAAATATTTTCCTATTTAGCCTAAATATATTCTTGTAATAACTTTTTTAGTTTATTTATTTACTTGTCTCCTTTGTTTGTATATTTATTTACCAATTTTTATCTTTTGATTCTTATTTTTAACCTTGCTCTATATCTATTGTAATATTGATTATTACTTTACACACACACATACACACACACACACACACATATATATATACATTTTATGTGAGTCTATAAGAAACAACCTCTCTAGCAATTAAGAGTAAGGCTGCATACTTCTGAACCTCCCTAGGCTTTAAGATTAGCGGGACTTTCATTGGTTGTTATTGTTGTACAAAGAAGAAAAAAAAATCATGATAAGCTAAATAGCACCATTCACGGATTGGGGAGAAAAGAGGCCTTTAAACCCTTTGAAGTCTTGATAGCAACATAAAAGCCAATAACTCCAACTAATACCCTTGCTAAATCTCCTTGCTTTACTTTTACCTATTCATCCTTTAGCTTGGTAAAGTAAGATTAAGCATCTTCTTCTTCCAACGGAAAACTAGAAAATAGCCTACCAGTCAAAAATTATCTAAACCTCTTCACACCCCTTTTTCTGAAGCTAGGGAAAGTATCAACAAACTTTTGCCATTAAATAACCCCTCTCAACAAAAACAATAGTCTCGCTAGAATAATTTTGTAGAAGAGTTCACATCTTCATTTAAACAACATTTCTCTACTTTGGAAAGGCAAAAAATGAAAAGGCTTCATCATTCTACTTATTTGTGAATAGTAGAAACAAGTATGTCCACACCACATTATGTTGCTGCCACATACTTTAGAAAACAATTAAAAAACATATGCAAGCTAAACATCAAGAAGAAGCAAGGAAAAATGACCAGTCCTTTTGGAAGGATGTCAACCCATCCCATAATGAAGAACATGGAGAGTTTCATAACTTTCATTTATCCTAATGACATAAACATGGGAAGTTAAAGTTCTAATTGACTTTGCAACTCTTTAGTTACCATCATGAAGAGTACAAGAGTCTACAGTCCCAACTATTAAAGGATATATAAAACAAAGTTAGGACTCCATTGAATCGAGCATGATGTTATACTGAAAATATGTAAAATCACCATTTAATAGTAAACCTGAATCATGTCACCACGAGCATGCTTCCGAGGTCCTTTATCAGGAAGGGGAACATTAACTACCTGTATGATAGATAAAAGATCTTTTATAACTTAACACTTTCTGTAATCACCATACGATGCAATTAAGATCCAATTTGCATAACAATATTTTTCCGGTGCAAATTCAATGCTCAAAAGTAAAACTTTGTCCAATGCAACAATAACGCAGAAAGACAATAACAACCATATGGAAAATCTTGGAAAGAACAACTCTGAAAATTTTTAACAAAAGTTCCTTTTTCATTATAGTCAATATGCACAAGAAAAGAAAGTATTACTTTTTCCAAATACATTAAAACTCATCTCCAGTTCCACATCTTAAGATAGGATGGTGAGCACATTGAAAAGAATCAGAAAAAATGTAACAACACAAATTCTGCTAAGTTTACCCAACCGAAGAATTGAAATTCCCAAAATCAATTGAAGCGATCATAAAGTTGGTGCACTGAAACATATCTTTAATGGTCCATAACATAACCCAGTACGATAAAGTGTGCATCGTTAAGTAAACACTTTCAAATTGGTATACTCACAGTTCCTTCCAACATCTTCAATAATGCCTGTTGAACGCCCTCCCCAGAAACATCTCTTCCAATGTTAGAGCTATCAGCCTGCAACAAAACTCAAAAACCATTTTCATCAAGTGGACAGTGTAGTACTGAAGGACTCAACATATATGATAATGAGTTAGAATACCTTAACCTATATGATAATGAGTTGGAATACCTTCTTAGTTATTTTATCAACTTCATCAATGTAGACTATACCTCGTTGAGCTGCTTCCACATTGAAGTCAGCTGCCTAAATAACAAAAGAGGACAAAAGAAAAAGGAACCACATAAATTATGTCATGTGCCAGAACAATGAAGATACAAATATATGGAGACTAAAATCAAAACATAAAAATCAAACTATTGCAAGTCACAAAGATGAATAAGTTTAGTGTTTGACAAACAGAGGCGTCTAAGCCTATAACAATTTAGTAAAAGGTTGGTGCATAACTGTATTGGCAGTACAGATGATAACTCTTATTGGCTAAGATATAACCCAAAATCTAGTACAAATATTAGTGAAGCATGTTTAGTCAACTTCCTCAAACATATTTCTCTGATGCAAGACAAAAATTTATAAACCACCTCCTTATGCCACCTTATAATGTTAGTTTGAACACAATTGAGCAACCACAAGACAACCCAAGCACTTCCAGCACAATAATTAAGATAGACCAATCACTCACCATCTATGAATTAGAGTATACTTATAGTTTTATTGATGCAAAAGAGTTTGAGTTTATAAAAGAAATAAAAAAGAGCACAAATCGTCAATCACAATCTTAATTTGGTGGGATGAAAAGTGGGAGTTGAGGTGACAACAAAGGACTGAAATTTACTTTATATAAGGTTTCCTTATTGGATAGAAAGTAGTAATAAATTAAATATATTATCTTATTTGTTTAGGACTTAAACTTATTATTCATTAATTAAACTAGGATTCAATTTTATTTTAGTTAGAAATATAGTCAAGAATTTTTCTATATGTGTGTACTCAGCTCTTCAATAATAAGATCTTGAATTTTGTTCTACAATCTTGAGTTTTTAATTAAAAGGTGTGATACTTTCTTCTAAGAATGATTCTTAGATTCTAAATGATTCCTTAGATATTTTAGTTGGGAATATAGTCACGAATTTTTCTATATATGTGTGTACTCAACTCTTCAATAATAAAATCCTGAATTTTTTTCTACAATCTTCAGTTTTTAATTAAAAGGTGTGATACTTTCCTCAAGGAGTGATTCTTAGATTCTAAATGATTCCTATTTCCCTACCCTCAATTGCTTGTTTACCTCACTAAAGTTCCAACGATCTTAACGTGAACTTCCAACAACCAAAACCTGAAAATTCTAGCCTAAAGTTTTATTTATTCCAAACTTGGAATTCCAGCAACCTAAGTTGAACCCAACCAACAGCCAAATTTTGTTTTATAAGTTCTTTGGGTTCTATCCACTAGTTTGATATATCTTCTATTTGTCCTAAATCAATTTGGTATCAAGGTTTTGGTTTAGAATGGTAGCACATAGTGGAATGGTGTACAGAAGAATACTCTGCAACCAAGAGTGAGATGAAATACTTGCATGTATCAACTATCACAAGAAAGCATATTCAACAACTTTTGGAGAGGCCAGACAGAGTTGAAATTCATTCCCTAAAAGTCAAAACTCCAATAAGAAATAATTTTGCCAATCAAAAACCTATACTTGATGCTAAACATAGGAAAGATGCCAACAAGCAAGATGAACGGACTATTATTAATCAGCAACATGCAATCTAAGGAAAAATTTTTGTTGAAAAATCATATATTGATTTTGATTCCTCAAATCTAATAGGCATTGCCTCAGAGAAAATGTTTGTTCTAAGTGGTGAGACCGTTGTCACCTCTTCATCAACAGATCAATCAGAATCTTTAAGTTTACATGTAGAAGGTGCTCAGGTAATTGATGACATAGGAGAATTTGAGAATGGAATCTAATCAAAGTATTAAAGTAGAAGAAAAGCATGAAGTGGATTCTTTTGCCAGCCCTAAAAAAGCTTTTAAAACTTGACAACAAGTTTAAACACTTAAATAACAAATCAAAACACAAGAAATTTGGCTAAAACAACAAGATAAAAAGCTGAAATAAAAGGACAAGAAGCTAAGATATCATAGCAGGGAGCTGAAAAGATTTAACTCACAAGTTCTAAGGGTTCAGAGCTTGTTGGATCAAAACTTGATGATATCCTTGGTGTTCAGAAAACAACAATTGAGTTGATAAAGATTATGTAGTAGTGGGTGAGGAAAGAGAAGTAGATTTGAATGAAGATGCAAAATTAACACAACATATGAATACAAATTTGTGAATACGCTTGCAAAATATTCAGCATTGGTGGCAAGTTAATGCATTTGACTACAAGAAGAAACGGTATGTTCTTGATGCTTGTGTGGTCAAGAAGCCATGTGGTTTTGTTATGAAAACATCTGCAAATACAATGGTCAAGACTTAAGGTGTTGTCCATATTGCTAAGCACTTCTTCAAAGAAGTTGGACATCTTCATAGATTACCTTTAACTATTGTCTCTAATCATGACGTGAAATTTATGAGTTACTTTTGGAGAACTTTATGGAACACAAAGAACAATGAGCTTCAAACTTCAAGTTCTTTCCATTCCCAAACTGAAGGACAAACAAAGGTGGTGAATAAAAGCTTAGGGGACCTATCAAGATGCTTGATAAGGGATGAAGAATTGGGACCTAATTCTTCCTATGGTAGAATTTGCATATAACAATTTTATAAATAGGTTAGCCAATAAGAGTCCTTTTGAGATAGTTTCAAGAATTCAACTAAAAAAGCCTATTGATTTGGTTCCTTTACCATAAACAACACAAGTTAGTGCTGAAGCTAAACATTTTGCACAATACGTCACGGATATATTGATGAAATACAACAAACGATAACAATTTACAACTTGACTTATACAGAACATGTTGATCAACATTATTGTTTGGTGGAATTCAATGATGAGGATATTGTGATGGTAAGGATTCATAAAGAGAGTTCTCCAAAGGAAAAATATAAGTTCATATAAGGGGCATTAAGACCTTATAATATTGTTAAGAAGATAAGTGCTAATGCAAGTTTTGGAATTACCAAGTGATATGGGAATTCCTCCTATCTTTAACATTGTGGACTTAACTATTTATCATGGACATGATGGAACAAATCTATAACTGCAACTATGATAATTCCATCCATTCCTCATCTTAAAGAGGAGATAGAGGATTCTTGATGAACAAATTGTAGCTAGAAGAGCTGGTGGATATCGGCAAGTTCTTATCAAATAGAAAGGAAGATCAATTTCTAATAGCACTTGGATTTTAGATTGTGAATCTTGAAAGTTGAATCTTATATGAACGATATTTGTCACATTCTATATCAAGGATGACTTCAAACAAACTAGGGAAGATTGACAAAAGAGATTAGAGAGTATAAAAGAAATTAAAAGAGGGAAAAACAATTAACCACCAGCTTTAATATGGTAAGATGAAAAATGGGAGCTTCAGTTACGACAAAGACAATTTGGGTTGAAATTTACTTTGTGTTAGGTTTCCGTATTAAATACGAAGTAGTAATAAGTTTGATATGTTATCCTAGTTATTGTACTCAACCATTCAATAATGAGGTTGTGAATTTCTATAAACTTGAGTTTCTAATTAGAAGCTGTGATGCTTTCTTTTAAGAGTGATTCTTAGACTCTAGGAGTAATTCCTAATCTCCTACCCTCCATTACTTGTTTATCTGACTAAAATTCCAATAATTTTAACTTAAATTTCCAAAAATCAAAGAACTAAATTTCTAGCAACCAAACCCTAAATTTTCAGCAACTTTCATAAGTTACGCAAGTTCTAGCCACTAGTTTGATATATCTTCTATTCATTCTACATCATCTATTCTTTACATTGTGTAAAGCATTTAGCTATTTCAACATTAAAATTTTCTTTTAGGTTATGTTGGCTTTTGAAACTAGAACATGACTACGGTGAAATAAAACTACTTGATTGCGCAATTATGATACAAAGTGGTTAGCAGGAGAAAAACAAAATGTAATGATCCACTTATGTTAAAGAGAGAACACAATTAAAAACCACATCAATAACTCATTGGACAAGTCGATCAGTTTAACCACAGACTTGAAAGAGCAACTACAAATAGGTCATTTTAGCATAATAGTCTTCCAAAAAGTTCTTGTCACTGATAAGTTATGTACTTTAATTTAACATATTGGTCATTGGTTCCAATTACCCCTTTAAGGATTCACAACTTTTAAGAGGGGGCATAAAATCATAAATTGTACAACATGAATGATTTAAGAGAGGAAAGTTCAAAAGTTCCAGCTTTCAATGGTAATAGTACCAGGGGATTACAACAAATTACAGAACATCATGAAACTACTACAAAATCTTGAAAGTTCACCCTCACATATTTCTTCATTAAGATTTAAATATTAATTTTATATAATTAAAAAAAAGGAAATAAGCCATACCACTAACAGCTTGTACAATATTGATTCCACATCTTCTCCCACGTAACCAGCCTAGAGAGAGAGAAAGAAAAAATAAATAAATATATAACCAGCCTGGAGAGAGCGAGAGAAAGAAAAAGAAGAGAAATTTAAGGAAACAAAATGCAACTTAAGATTTAACATCATAAGCACCAATAAGCAGGGCGGTCTTTTCTTGAACATCAAAATTTTACTAGGAATAAGTTTCTTAAACTGATCTGCAATTTGAAAATATAATGTTGTACATAAGTGGCATTACTAGCAAGGTGCTATGTTAGTCCAAAATCAATTTTTAACAGACAAATAAGTCAAGAAGGCCAATCACCATGAAATCCAACTTAGTTTTTCAAAAATAACAAGAACAGAAATGAGGAATATGTTCATGCATGTACACAAAGCCACTCATTAGCATGTAAATTAAGTATTAGCTCATGTGCTTAAGATTGTTCACGATTCAAAGGTTCATATTCAATAGACAAAAATACTTGAGGAAAGCCTTGAATATAACAATGCTAGCTGAGCAAGTGATGATATTGCAAGCAAAATAAAAGGCCTTGTAGACAATGTTATCAGAACAAGACATTTGGGAATAACCTTGAACATAATAAGTTCACGTGAGCATATGATAAACAAACTTGCCTGGGTAAGAGTTGTTGCATCAGCAATGACAAAGGGCACATCCACAATGCGAGCCAATGTTTTTGCAAGCAACGTCTTCCCTACACTTATGGTCAAGGTAAGACCATATGAATCAAATAGAAACATAGTCGGTAATAGGTTCAAACTGACAATAAGGATGACAACGACTCACAAATTATCATAAATCATATACGCAAGATAAGTGTTTCTCATACCTGAGCCTGTAGGGCCCATCAAGAGTACATTGCTCTTGTCTAACTCAACAAATTCGCTCTCAATGGTTTCAACTTCATTATGATTGAAGTGTAAACCTGACCTAGTATCCATACAAAGAATCAAAGTTAAACAAACCAATTCAAATTTACAAGTTAAACTTTAGTATCACCTTGCTATAAATCCAATTATTTCTTAATGAATTGTAGAGTAAGAAAATGTAAAAATTCAATATTGGCTCAAATAGGGAGCTAAAAAAAAAGTGAATTCAATCTAACAGATGACATTGGATTACATACTCCTTTTGATGGGATGTATGACATATCCTCTTGTAATGGTTGTAAATTGCCACTGCAAGAACCTGTTATATGAAAGTAAAAGCCGATAAAGACACAATAGTCAAACTACTAATGTAATAAAACCATAATTAGTATACCTGACATCAACAAACAAAATCTTTTTGTATGATACTCCAAAACTAAAAGCATGAAAACAAAAAACCCAGTGCTCAAAACTTTCTCTAGCAATCACAAAACCAATTTCCTTTCTTACTAGGCATATCAATTTAAATGCTACAAATATCTTCCCTTAATTCTGTTTTGAAAGCTATTACACCCAACATGCAAAAGGTTAATCCATCTAAATTGCCTAGACGTCAAATCACTAAAAAACCAATGTCGATTATACTGAAACTCGTTTTCAAATCAATAAAAGTGAAGGATAGAAACTTTCAATAAGCACTTAAATTGAAGCGAAAAAGGAAAAGCCATTTCATAGCAAAAGAAAGAAAAAAATGGCAACCTTTTTCGCTTTATCCTGCCCAACAACAAACTCATCAAGCCCTTTAGAAATCTCCTTAGGAGTTGGCAAGTCTCTTTCTAGACCCAGATCACCACCAGCCCCAACATTTCTAATTGTACCACTATCTTTCTCAGCAATTCCCTCTTTATCCTCCTTCCAACAGCTGTTACAATTTTCACTCTCGAAGCCCTTAACCTTCCCAAGCTCAATGAAACTCCCTTGCAGGGGCTCCAACTTAAATGGACGGAAATAGAACGCCGTTTTGCAATTAGGGCAAAAGTTCACCGACTGGTATATACCGGTTTCTCTGCCGGTGATAGACAAAGGGCGGTTGGAGAAAAGCACGGGCATTTGGAAGGCGCATCGGGGACAGTTGACGTCAGCCCTAACATGGTCGTAGTCGGTCCTGTCGCTTGCGTGGCGAATAAACCATAGAAATGGAGGTTTTGAGGGGCTGTGAAGCGAAATGTAGGATTTTGTGGTGGTACTGTTGGAAAGAAGCCTGCTGGTTAGGAGTTTTAGCGCCGTGGTGCGTTTGAGAAGGGAAAGCATTTCTTTTTTCTCTTTTCTGTTCAGTTTATTCTTTTTCTAAGTTGATGATCATGGAATGGCTAGGGCTATGGCTATGCCTTTATTAAGATTCTCTTGGTCAAAACTGGATAATGGAGACAGACACTGGTGGTTAAATCCAACGCGACCAGACCCTATCTAAACACCTGATAAAAGTGCATACTTTGTCAAGCGAGGCTGATCCGGAGGAAAAACGTTTGAATAATAAGGCCGGTGAAATTGATCCAAATATTTTTACTAAAATTTAAATTAAATCTTATGGTTTGAATTTATTTTAAAAAAATTAAATGTTAACGTTTCAATTTATTTTCAAAAAAAATTAAACATTAAAAAATAACCTTATTATCTTAAAAACATTCAATAAAAATTTTAGTTTAATGGTTCTGTCAACCTCTCATTACAAAAAATATATATCACATATTATATTGGTCATATTTCACATATACATGATATTGCATGACATGTATATGTGTTTACCTAACAGAAGCAACATGTATAGAAAGATTGATTGAACCATATAGACTAACATAAGCTTACTAGAATAAAGTAGGATCATTGAGTTGAAGTGGCATTTTGAAGATGGAAGACTTTATAATGAGAATTAAGGGAGCGCTTGGTTTGAGCACGGGGTTGTGTATGGATACGGGTATAATAGTAGAAGGGAATGGGAATAGGTATGAAAAATAAAAAAAATGATGTTTGGTTTGTAACTTGGGTTTCTGTATTAATACCAATAATGTTGTTTGGTTTATTGCATTAACGAGAATGAAAAATAATATAATACCATTTTTTATATCATATTTATTATTATTTGGTTCAGTCTGATCTTGCTGAGGTTGAACGTCGTTGTTTTGATCCATAATAGGTGCGACTCTGGCTATGGAATACCTGCAAAACAAATAACGGCGGGCCGGG
>JANZLH020000079.1:1945156-1965560 GCA_026770325.2 Erythroxylum fimbriatum | reverse complement strand
TTCGACTTCGACTCTCTATTTATAGTTGAGTTTGTAACTGCTTCTTGAATAACTGCTTCTTGATTCTTGAAAGAAACGGTTGAGGCAGTTGAGCTCAATAATATCTACTGTCTGATACTTGCGACATACTTCGTCTACTTTTTCATCGTCTGCTTTCGCATCGTCTGCTTCGTCTGCTTTTGCATTGTCTGCTTTTGCATCGTCTGCTTTTGCATCGTCTGCTTTTGCATCGTCTGCTTTTGTTACTTCGCAGCTTCCGTCTGTTTTTCACTTTCGTTTCTTTTGTTTATCATCAAAATCACTTTATACGAGAAATTAGAATTCTGACTTAACAAAAATGATCCAACGAACACATTCAAATCATCTTTTCATAATACCCAAACAATAAGCATCGAATAACAAAATCAATTTTTAAAGAGAGAAAGAAAACAACAAATATAAGGAAAGATAAGCTTAACCAAGTTGTCGGTGTCGATGTCACCTCCGATCTGGTGTTGAGAAGCTACCCTTCCATTGGTCTCTTACGGTTCAGAGTTTTTCCCTTTTTCTCATCTCTTTTGAAGCTCCCTCTCAGTTTTTCTCCAAGTAGAAAACCCTCCAATCTTTTATAATTCTGCTATCACACACCCCTCGGTTTATATTAGAAACTAGGTTAAAAAAGACGGAAGAGGTGGCAACTTCTTATGCCCTCAATTCTTCACTTCTTACCCAAATGCAATCATCCACCACACATGTCTCTTACATTCAATCGCTGGGTTTTTAATGTAGCAAAACGGATAGCATGGCTCTCTCCACTTCTCTTGTCGTTATCCCATTCTAGCTACCCTTTATTTTCTTCTCCCAGCCGACACCTCACCTAGCACAAACCTTTGCTTTATACATTAAACATAGAATGGCAGCTGGTATGCGTGGTGTCTCACTCATATGAGATACCTTGCATAGGCGTGAGAGTGTCTCACACCCATGCAAATCCATGCACAGACGTGCGTAATGCTCATGACTGTGTAATAATTCCAATAGGTCATAAGCATGTTTCACCCTCCATTCTTTTATGCTTTATCCCATTCTTTTATGCTTTATCTTGTCTTCTCCTACTATAATCTTCTTCTTCTTGCACCATGAAGACAAGTGAATGTGTATCTTTGAAAAATGGCCCCAAATATAGTGCTTTCAACTCACTTTAACTCCTTTGCTTCTGAATTGTGCCTAAAATTACATATGAGTCAAAGTGAGTATCTTAACCAATTTCATGTCATTAATCACTAAATGTTATGGAATAATTATACAATCAATTAAGCACATGTCAATGACCTTAGCCTAATTTTTCATTACTTTCAGTCCTTCTTATCCTTCCTTTGATTCACAACCTAAACCTACCAGCCCCTTCTATCTAATTCTAAGATGATAATCTTGATTACTTGGCTTACACCACATTGATAGGTTGGTAATTGTTTTTCTAAAAGATTATCATTTCGATTTTCAATTTTCTTGACTTACTTCGAGTTGCTAAAGATGATTTAAAATAATGAAGAAAAAGGTAAATGAAGGTAAATCCAATACCTTATGATCTTATGTTGAAATCTCTTTTGGGTTCAAATATTTTTGCTTTCCTAAGTCTCACTGATGTTGCTTATAGGTCATGATGTGCCCTGAGATGGCCTTTACCTACCTATGAAATCATAAGTTTTTGCTCTACAAATCTAATGTCACGACCCGATACTACATCGGACTCATGACAACCGCCGCATAACTGGGCTAAGGACGCTCACGGTATCCTTAATCCGACTATGCAAGGCTAATTGAATATCTATTCTTCTTCTTCTTCATTTTTGAAAATTTTGGGCAGCACAACGACTATATTTTTAAAATCTCAAAACCTACAGAAAAATGGCTTAAGAGACCAATCTTTCCAACTTAAACCTAAGCCTAAACGACATAGCTTCATATGCCTCCTTCCCCTTCAATTTTTGTCCATCACTAACACAAACGACTACTTGCTTCTTTCTTTCCATTTTACTTTATTTCTTTTCTTTTTCATTCTCCTTTAAGTGAAACCTAATGGACCCTAGCCCATTTGTTTCATCTTTCCCTCCTTACAATTTAAACTTTCCCAAATTTCCATCTTTCCCTCCTTAACACTTAAACTTTGTGGGCTGAAAATTTGTGGGCTTCTCCTAGCTAAATTCTTCCTTCCTCATTTAACTACTTAATATGCTATTTACAAGACTACAAAGCCCACTTCTTCTTCATTTAATAGCATACTAAGACTACAAGGCCCATCTTATAAACCTTAAGCCTTAAAAGCATTTCTAATCTTCCTACTTATCCCTTAACCAACTTATTCTATTTAAATTCTAATAACTCATACAATTCATATAATTCTTTTAATACTAACAATGCATCACAAATAATAATTTAACAATAAATCACATGTCACTAAATCCCTTCATTTAACAATCAAAACCTACACAATAAAATCTCTATTTATTCATACCAAATTAAAATTATCAAACTAAAACCTCAAAATTAATTTACACATGCCTCAAAATAATTTAATCATGCTTATTACGAATCGGGGCCTAACAGTTGAAGCAACAAATACAATAGTGTTCTTGTTAAACAGGCTTCCTATAAAGTCTGTGAATGAGAAGACTCATTTTGAGGCATGGTATGGGTTCAAACCAAATCTGAAAAATTTAAAAATGTTTGGTTGTTTGTGTTTTACTCAAGTGCCACAGGTTAAGAGGGACAAACTTGATAAAAGGGCTTAACCTGACATTTTTATAGGCTACAAGAATTCCTCCGAAGCTTATAGAATTTTTCAACCTCAATTTGGAAAATTTTCTAATTAACAGAGAAGTTGTGTTCATAGAGGATAAAAAGTGGAACAAAAATGTAGAAAATGAGGGAAAAAGCTTCAATCAATCAATTTATAGCCTAACGAAGATGATGTTGATGACCTACCCGTTAGAGGAACCAGATCACTTGCAAACATCTAATACTATTTTGTTTATTGAAAGTACAATTGCAATCATCTTTCGCCAATAGAAAATATTACAAGATAATTAAAGATCATTCTTGATCGTGGGAAGAAGAGAATGGCCTAGCATGACAAAGAAGAGCTTGTCAAGCTAGCCAAGGCAACTTGCCTGAATAGCTATATTATTGTTGTGATATCTGAAAATTAAACACAACCCGTACAATTGCATTGAGCTGCGAGCAAATCGTCCTTGGCTACTAAACAAGACTCTCATTTTCATGTTATACCTCTCTTCCTTTGCATTCATTCCCTGCTAAGCTATAGTGCCAATACTAGCTTCTAATGTCCCTTTTATTGTTGGTGTTTTTTAATGTGGAGAAGACTCTCTCAATTTTTATTGAATAGAAGCTTGTCTATTTATACAGTTTTTTTCTAACTAAAATTTAAAAATAAGATAACATCTAATCTAAATCAGCATAAAATAAGATCTGAACTTAAATAAAATATTCTGATAATATCTTTGACTGTTTCAAAGTCACATGTTCAACAGGTTGTGCTACTATCCTTTTCCAGGATATCTCTCGGGTTTCCTTTCCCCGCTTGGTAACTTAGTACGCTTGTAACTTTCCTCTTGTCAAAAAAAAAAAAAGAAGACTAAAAATAAGAATCAGCAGTTTACTCCTTAATCTTTATTTATATCTATATCTATATATATATATATATATATATATATATATATAAAAGATGAGACGTGAAAATTGGGACAGTTCATTATATGTTGTGTAAGCAGCAAGTGCAAAAGGCAGAAGCTTCTGTATATGTTAATTTGCATTGGGTTGGGGTCTGACACAATCTGATCAATACTTAAATTTCTGATATCATCATCCAGAGTCTGCAACACCAACAAGACTTTGCATTCTTTGTTGGTTTTGGTTTATGGCTTTGAAAATGAAAAGTTATCTTGGTACCTGCAGTCTGTATTTCATCAAAGTCACAACCAACCAACAGTATTACTCATGACACTTTTTTTTTAAAAAAAAATTGATTAGAAAATGTTTTATTATTATCATCTTCTGGCCCAGCCCTTGCCTAATTGAGCAGGCAATAGTTCAGTTTTCTCCTTTTCAGTGACAGGTTTCTTGTTTCGTGATTTTGTACAATCTGATTCTGATCCGATTTGGTTCAGTCGAGCACGGGCCAACTATTTAACTTTTCAAGAATTAACATCACAAAATCAAAATCCTAAAGATTTCTGGATAAAAGATATTCACTAGGGAGTTTATGGTAACAAGTTAGAGAGAACACCAAGTCAATGGTTGTCTTCTCATTACAATTTTTGGAACATTACTAGAACGATATCTTTTATCATCTTTAACAGTATATGCAGGCGGACCACAGCATCCTAATGCCATGCCAGTTCCACATTAAAGTCGTTTTTCAGTGGTCCAGTGCCACCTAGGCCTTATTAATCACCCATTTCATTTCCTGTTATCCTCATTCCATGGATCCAATTAGGATGCAGATGTAGAAGCATCCCGAGACTAGAGATTTGAACCCCCGCACGTTACATTCTAATTGCTCTTGCGATCACATTATCATTATTATTATATACACGAGGGTATATAAGCAGCATATTTTGTTGCTTCCCAGTCTGAATCCTGCTCAACAGTCGTATTTCATTAGAAAGGATGGTTTACCAAATCTATGGAGCGTTGCAAGTTTCATTTCTATATGAAACAGGTAAATTTCCCAGCTCACACTAGAGTTTGTCTGGCTAAAGCTGGGTGGCTGTGATTTCACATTAAACAAGTAATTCACTAGTAATTGAGGACCTTCCGTTCAACAAGTGCTTCTACCCATGACGCTTGGGATGGTCCATCTTCAACCTTTAATAAACATTTTTCTGAACTCATCATTAGTCTTCGACTTCCCATCTTCTTCCAAAGGCTTAGATGGGTTTGCAGGCTGACCAAGTGGCCTAACATTTCTTGGCACTGCAAATGTGTTCTTCCCTTTCAGCTCGATGCTCTCAGCTCTTTTATGTGCAGTAGAGGGCGGATTGCGAAATGCCTGGGACTCCTTGGAAGTTTCAACAGACTGCCCAGTTGTAGATACTCCGTTGCTTCCACTCTGGTTCCCAGTTTGAGCTGCAAGTTAATTTCATTTCACTTATTAGCTATGGTGTTCAACACATTCCAAGGACAACAATAAAATAAATGGACGACTTGATAATAAAACTACCTTATCACACAAGTTTTCCCATCAGCTTTCCTAACTTTCTGGTTCAATTTTATCACCTTAGTAAGTTGCCTATAGTTCCAAATTCATTGTTAATGAAAGATCCATAGAGTGAGGTGATTATAAATTTAATTCCTGCCTTTGTATGTACATTTGCATGTTTACTGTCACTGACTTTTTATTTAAGGCTACAAGTTATCCTTAATTTTTCCGCACTTCTCATTCAACTCAGTAATAGTGATCAAATGCTGAATTGTGAACTTAAGATTATTGATATCTACACACAATGCATAGATTCCTTAATTTGAGTATATCTGTAAGCACAAAGAAATACAAAATATAAATCATTAACCTACCATGATCTTTTGAGACAACTTGATTGTTCTTTTTACTTCGTTTTGGATCTGATCGTGCAATACTTAGCTTCTTTCCAAGCAACATCTGCTTATTCTTTGCAATAGCTTCATTAAGATATTCATCATTCGAGAAATCCAAATATGCTAGCCCCTTCACAGAGAAAATAGAGGAGATGGGACGCATCAGCAAGAAACAGTAAAAGCAAGCCACGTTAACAAATCAGAAAGCATGCTTAATCTTTCTAGCCTTTTGTACCTGCAAACATTATACTATAAAATAATATTTATTTACAACAATCTGATAAGACATTCTATTAGCTGTGTATTCTGTCAAGAAAGATATCAAATACCACCAAATGTTTCCTGCACAATCAAATGTAACCTAGTGAAAGCAATCAAACTTCCCGACTCTCACTTCACTAATTGGGTAAGCACGTTGCCTAATATTCCTAGCACATAACTGGGAAAAGAAAAATGCAGAGATAAAAACACTTGCATGAGCAAATGTTGGAGACAGAGAGAGACCCTTGATTTTCCTGTAAACTTATCAAGCAGTATTCTGATTGAGACAAGGCCACCAACATCACTGAAGAACCTACGTAAATCATCTTCATTTGTCTGCAGTAGTCAACAGCATCAGTAGTAAGGTCTACGCCAACTTATCAAACAATGAGAATTGCACAAGTAGAACTCTTGCTTTAACTTTGGAGGTAGTTATTTACTTACCTTAAAGTTCAGGTTCGATATAAATGCAGTGCATTGATCTGTATATACTTTCGTTTTTCCTGTCCGTGAGTCCATCTGTTTTCCATGGGTATCATCTGCCTCTTCAGCATTGGATTTCACCTTTTCCGCTTTGTTTATGAAAGCTGGATTCTGTACCTGATCTTTTTCTTTCTCATATCCCATGTTTTGGGTTTGAGCTATTTTCTTCTGCCTTTTTGCTGGAGACTGCTCGTCAGCTGTGTTCAAATCACCCTTTCTCTTTTCACGAACACTTTTCTTAATGGGTTTTTCTCTTTGGTCAGTTATACTGGTAGATGCTACAGATTCTTGTTGTCTCCTATACAATTGCAACTCTTCTAGTCGAGGTGTAACCTGAAAAGTCAAAAGACTCCAATACTTCAGCCCATTTACAGCTACATCTTGCTTCAAGGTATAGATACATAATAAATGTCAATCTTCCCGCAAGCAAAATCTTGCCATTACCTTCTTATTTTAATCAAAAAAGATATTCCAATAGCCAAGGTGTATTACAAGGCTACACTGAATGCTGAAGAAATACTTCAATCAACCAACCTTATTATAAAGAAAGTCTACAACTGCTTACATATGCATTAAATTGAAACACAATAATGGGAAACTCCTGTAACCTGAATCCCTGTTTAATTATCAGATACAAGAGAAATGGTAAAGTCTCAAACGACTCCTCAAACTAGCCTATTCTAGGAAAGAAAAAGGTTTGGCCCTGCTATCAGCTTAACATTACTCAGATTATCAGGCACGTGAAGTACACAAACAGAACTTATATCCAGCCCCTAGCATTTATTTCAGTGTGCTAGAAGCAGGACCAAGCTTCAGCTTTATAAGGTGAGGGAGTTAAGTAACCTGGGGTCGAACAAACTTAAAGCAGGATCAAATATAAATTATTTAGAATATGAAAAAAAAAGGTCCTATTTCGTTAAAAACAAATAAATATGTTAAACAGTTTGAGTTTTCTAATATGTAGATAAAGTACAGAAAACTAGGTAACATATAAAATAATCCTGTTGCCATTCAAGAGGCTGATTGATACATTTCTATCCCAAAGTGATAAGTTCAAATCAAGTTGTTTTCTTTTTGCTGTTTATTATGTGATATTTCAACTACCAAAAGAAAATGTTGTTCAAACTGTGGGCCACTTAAAAGGAAGTCTTACCCCCCAGGCCATTTTGCTACGAAATACAGCATTTCAAGAAAACTATCTAACTATTTTTCAGAAAAATAAATAAGAAAACTATCTAACTGGTACATGTCTGTTAATAATACCTTAACCTGAAAATTCTTTGATCGGTTTAGAAGGTTGGTTCAAACATAGATTTGGTATTATTAACCACCTAAGGCTTTTGAGCACACAGAAAAAACACCAACAAAAGAGGGTCAAATGAAAAATGCTAATATTTATGGAAAAGCAGTGCCAGGTCGGATTACCTAATTCCTTCAATTAAAATATCTTTCAAATAGAAAGATGTTCAATACTTTTACAATGCACACATAGGGTTGATTCCAATAGTTTGATTGTAGACACCTTAATACTTATAGAACACCTAACAACAAGGCTAACAAAAATTTCTGGTCATAACCCTGCTTTATTAATGTCATTATTTCCAAGACTTAGCTTAAGAACTCACAGCAATCAGCATGCTTCACATTTTCTGCACAGACTAACAAAAAAAATATATTAACAGTGCAGATGGTGGGATCAACTGGCCTTTAAAATGCATCATTATAATTTCAATGGAAAAGAAAACGTGCATGGTGCCAGTGTAGGGAATGCAGCAGGAAATTATACCTTCTGTACAGCATGATCGAAATCTTCCAGTGTTCCATACTCCTTTTCAAAGCGCAACCAGGAATGGCATATATCCTGAAGGATTCTGTTAATTAGGAAAGCAAGATATCTAATCTACAGTGCAGTGAATAAATGCCCAACAGCACCTCACTGACTCAAGACTCCTAGAGGAAATCAGAAAGCAAATTAATATGACCATTTCTAACACAATATCAAACAACAAGTAAATGCACGTCAGCACCAAGCAAACAATTTATCTTGACACGTGCATACACACATTTATTACAGATAAACAGAGAGCTTATGATGCTTATTCTCTATTTAAGGCCAAGAAATTTACAAAATTCAACATCTCAAGATCAGCATTCACCTTCCAAAAGTTTCTATTATAAATAATGTCTCTCAAAGCATTTTTTCCTACAATGAAAAGTGCGCTCAATGGTTTGAAATACTCTCCTCAGTAAATGGAAAAGATGGACTATAAGCAGAGGCACACCATATACTCTTCATCAATTCAACTAATGAGGAAGTCAGAGCATTGTTTATATATGTAAATGACATAATTATAATTAGCAGTGATCTTGCTGGAAGGTAGAGGTTGAAACTTGGAATGAAGGACTTAGAAAGGCTGAAGTGTTTGAAACTTGGAATTAAGGACTTAGAAAGGCTGAAGTGTTCTTTTGGTAATTGAACTAGAATATTTAAAAGAGGTTATTTTTCTATCATAAAGGAATTACATCCTCAATCTTTTTAAAGAAACCAGTAGTCTAGGGAGCAAGCCCGCAACTACACCAATCAAAAGATTGGTAAGTTAAAGGGGATGAGGCAGTTGATAAGGCGGGCAGTTTGACATATCTCTTGCACACTAGATTAGACATGCAGTGAGTATAATGAGTTAGTTTAAACATGCAGAAATTCTGAACAGATGTATATTATTCTCAATATATTGCTAGGTCAATACATAGGTACAAGTATAAGAGGGCTATTCTAGGAAACTAATATCTGTACATAATATCCTAATATCTGTACATAATATCCTAACTGATCTGATTAGCTAACTTTTAGGAGTCAGTAATATCTAGGAGATATCCAGCTGGATATTTCCCAACAATCAAAAGATTGGTAAGTTAAAGGGGATGAGGCAGTTGATAAGGCGGGCAGCTTGATATATCTCTTGCACACTAGATTAGACATGCAGTGGGTGTAATGAGTTAGTTTAAACATTTAAGGGAAAGAACATATGCAAGCAATTTAGAGTGTTCTATAATATTTGATGTCCCCTCTTGAGGAGTAATTATTTTCAAATGATATTAGTAGATATCTAACAAATGGTATACAGGTGGATTATGAAGAATGCCTAGTAAATTGAGAATCCACAACTTGATATTATATTTTTCTTGGTGACAACTCGAGATAAGGATGAGCGAGATATAAGATGTAGCAGCAAGGTCAAGTGTAGAAGCAGATTTTTGAGCAATAACACTTGGAATTTGTTAGCTACAATGGATAAAGATCATACTTGATTTAAAAATTCAAAGTAGCTGAACAAGACTATATTGCAATAAAAATTCTGTGTTTGCACCAGACACAACTCAGAACAACATCATTAGACTAAAAATGTAGAAATTGACCGTCATTTCATAAAGGAGAAACTCAAGCTGGAGAAATTAAGAAAAAGTGTTACGAATAATGTAGGGTTTAGCATTAAATTAGAGATCTTATTCAATTGTGTGCTTAGCTTGTTTCCTTGCACTTAATTGTTTGCAGCTGTAGTTTCATGGTAGGTATATTGTATATTAGCTAGGGTTTTCACATAATTCCTAATAGTTTTTCAATAACCTACATTCATGACACTTTAAGAGTAATGGAATAGAAACCATTTTATTTTATCATTTGAAGAAATATTTCTTTCAATTAACAGAAACTATAGGCTATATCTACTCGTATGCATCACTCAGCAATTATTGGGCTTTTCAAATGTTTGGGATGACTCGCTTTTTTGTCAAATTTCAGCAATTAAAAAGTTATTTGGTAAGCATAATCAAAATACTGCTAGAAAAGGCTTTTTTCCTAAAGTATTAAGTAGTTATCTTCTGGTATTCCCACATACTCTATCTCCTTCCAGTATGGGGCTTCTCAAGTTTCTTAATTGTTGCTTGAAGATAAAACATTTAAATATGGTCATTCTCTGCAACTGGCATGCTACCAACCGCATGCTCTCTCTCATCGATGTGTTAATATTCCATTTGCTTCCTTGGATTATTCCTACTTTCTTTTCCCATTTACAATTCTCTTCTAACTAATTTGCAAAAAGCTCATACAATTTGGTACAACTCTGGTACCCCAATAAATGTATCAAAACTATAATGCATCATATTGCAGTACTCTCCATCTATTTTTCACTTTACATGCAATTCCCAAAATGCATAAAAATAAATAAGCAAAAAGTTACCTTGCTTAGAAAATCAAACTACCACTACAAATCATCAAGAGCAAGGAACTAAACATTGAAGGCCTAAACAATTTGGATACATAAAAAGGGACGAGGGGGAATGAATACCTCTGAGCCTGTCCCAGCAAATCTTTTGCTATAGCATCTCTTATAAATGGCTCTAGCTTCATTGACATGACCTAACTCAATTTCCATTGCTATGTAACCTTGCCAGGCTTCCAACATTGTACCACTGGAAAGAAAGAAAATAAATTAGTAAAAGATTAAAAGTTGCAAAAAGTTTCAAAGTGATATCAACCAAAACAAAAGTAAAAAAGGAAGATGTGTCAAAACCTGATTTTAAGCAACCTCTCCCACACACCACGAGCTGCAACTAGATCTTTACCTAAATTATTCTCTAAGCGGGCCCAATAGGCATGCAGACGCAGCAATCCTTCTGAATTCTTTATGTGTGGCGACAGGTAATCAGATGCATACTACCATGTTACAATAAACAGTTAGAAACTGAAATAAACAGACAGTTACATGCTTGTGTAGCATTCTTGGCACGTATACAAGCCAGGCTGAACTTTCTAAGAAGCATACAATAAATGACCATGGGTATGTCATCCATTTGAACAAAAGAGCTTACAGAAGAACATTTATCTCCTTTATCATTCAAATTAAGCCATAGACAAGATCACACAATAAAGTACCTCTGATATGAGCAACATATGAATATCCCAGAGAAATACAGCTCATATTCTTTTGATCATTAAATTAGGCCAAATACTAGATCAAGGCTTTGAAAAATCCCATTTTCCAGTTTTTCCACATCAATGTCTTGCTAAAAAATCCACTAGATTTATTTTTCAAAAAAAAATCCACTAAATTGACGAACTAACGTCAGCACATCCAACATTAATACAAGCAGTTCAAGACACCAACATAAGCATATTTGCGGTGAACTATAGTTCATCATATTCCTCTTTGTGTCAAACCAAGTATGTACATCAGTAGCACAGTTAAAAGAAATATCTACACTTTCCACCAAAAACTATTAGGAGAAGATAAAGTGTTGCAGATAAAAGTCTTACTCTTAACAAACCATGTCAACAATAGTCAAAGTTCATGATCTAGTAACACAACAATACACACCTGGAATGTTCCCCTAATTAAAGAATAATCCAACACATCCTCTGCTTCAAAACCAGATAAAATTCTTCGCCTCAAACCATCTACTCGTGTCAGAAACAGCTCCAGGTACTGTAATAAACAAAATCTAGTTAAAAAGCAGAGATATTTACTTCAAAGACAATACCCAGTGGCTAATGTTAGAAAACACAGCCAGCGTCACATGCAAAATGAATGTATATAGTACCTCCTCAAATGTTGAGAAGGTGCAAGTCAGGGACTTTTCAAAAACCTGAAACCAATAAACAAAATTTAATCCATAATCCTAATGAAAATAACATATTGCCAATATGTGATGGTTAAAAGTCTATTTGGCATATTCACAAATATTTTATGTTAAATAACCATTCAAAGAGGAAAAGAAAATTGGTTAATGAATGGTTTTCTTGAAAGATGACAAAAAGATAGTGCATTTCTCACTCTAGTAGTAGAAAAAAGATATTGCCAGAATAGATAGATCTTCAAGTTTCACTTGTACCACAAAGCAACTTGATCGCTTTGTAATTTAAAACAAAGCTCTCTTTGGAGGCAATGGAAAAGTCCATGTTATCATAGACAATCACACTAGGAGCATTAATTTTGGACTTAGCAGGTGTTTCTTTGATGCTCTGATTAATTTCTACTGTTAGTATTTCTGTTAAGATTATCTGCTTAACAATATAGTAATAGATGTTCTAAATCGTAGTATCGACACCATATTCCTAGCCTCTGCATTGCAAAGAAAAATAGTTAGGTTGTTAGACCTAGTTACAACTATTTTTGTAGGATTGCCAATTAACACTATGGGTTCCATTTAAAATCATTTTTCAGGAACAAATTCTAACACAAGGTAGTCATTGCCCAAACAGTACAGTCAAAGGGAATAACCAATTTCGAATAGAGCTGTCCCGAACCAGAATTCATTCACCAAAGCAAATACTTTGAAGAAGTGATAACCAATAAACATACATGAGATATCATTTTTTCAGGGGCACGTCCACGTTCCAACGAGAGCAAATACCTAACCCAGAGTTCTCCAACCCAGGGACAACTTTTTGTGGCCCTTGCATAAACATCCCTTATAACATTTCCTACCTGAAATAGAATAAAAAGTAGAATAATTTATAAGTAATGCAAGTTAGAAGTTAGACAAGCTCCTGAAAACAAAAAATAGAGGGACAACCTTCAAAGTTCTGTCCAAATATTGAGTATAATCAAGCCACAAATCAGTTGACACAGGAAACTCGGTAATTGCACGCTCATATAGAACTTGAACCCGCGTTGGGTCACCTACAGACTTTTCAAATTTCAAGTAGTTCTGCAACAAAATCAAAATCCATTAACAGAAGATTAGACCAAAAAGGAAAAAAGAAGGAAGACAAGGAGACAAGTTTCCCACGTTTTTAGAACACATGTAACAAACCAGCAAAGTATAAAAAGTACAAAAAGCAGCTAAACGCAAATGGCAACCAGCCCTTGAAAGTATTTTTAATGGGGAGTGGAAATTAGTTGAGCCATTATTTCCTTTAATAGGTAGCTCTAATGAATTCCTTTACTTGTGAATTTCCCTTATTAGAATCTAAATTGGAGTAGGTTTATTTGGAGTCCTTATGAGGTCAGGGTTTGATATCTATCAAGGTACAATGAGTTAAAATCATTGTCTTAGTAGGATTTAATCATATTGATTTTATCTAAGTTTAATATTTCACTTGTGAAGAGAAGAAAATTTTTTGGAATTTGCAGCACGGAAATGTTATGCTTATTTTCTAAGTGGGATACTAGATTTAAGAGTGATTTTGAAAACCATAGAAGTGATTTCTTGGACCTATTGTTGTGGTGCTAACAGATTATATTTATTCCAAATTCTAGAAGTGATGCTTAGTTTGTAAACTTTGACAATGATTGACCTATTGTTTCTGTTAACTCCCTAGTAAAAAATTCCGCAACCCTAAGTTTTGAAACCTGTTTGTTTCCATCAAGCATTTAAATTCTCTGTAGTGTCCTACATCTATTCAAAAGGTCAATAGAGCATTGAATAAGCAGTCAGTGGCCATAACTTACATAAGAGATAATAGCAGCACTTCAGTGTCATCATGATGAAAAAGAAAAGAGCATTAGGTTCTGTGTACCATGAAATTTTGAAATTTTTCTATGTCAGACGCATCACTCCGGGAAACCTGCTCCTCGTGCTGAACACGGGCACTATACATTTCCAAGGCCTTTTGGTATGCTGAAGCAACATTAGGGGATATCCCATCCACATCACTCGACTCAGTATCAAGAACATTCCCCTGTTCTACTTCCCAAGCCTTATATGCAAGAAGTGTGGACCTCAAGTCAAGAAGTGGGATAGATAATTGACGGTGGAATATATTTTGAATGCGTTGGATCTGTGATTCCTTCGCCTACAAGAGATAAAGCAATGCAACTTAATGCATACCTATTATCAATTTTTTTTTTGGTTAAAAAGAAATTCATCGAAAACCTTCACAGACAAAAGAAAAGATGGAACTTCCAACGGTCTAGGCAAAAAGGTGATTTGTAGCAGAGGAGCCGTTGAATAGAAATTAACCAAATGAGAGCAATACACATGAAGTTATCCGCCACTATAATGGAAACTCAAATCCATAATGAACTCACAAAGCACTAAATAGCAGGACCAAAATCATTAAGACTGGTTGAGTAAAGGCATATGGTTTGAACTTCAAAAATAGCACAATTGGTTTAGAGAACCAGAGTGTTGCAATCAGATTGAAGATGCATCAGTTATGTCAACTTTTATATTCAGATGTTTCATAAATCTCAGAGTTCTAGGGTGGTTGTGTAGATTGGCTCCTTTGATTGGTGGCTCAGCATTTCTGTCGAAGTTGTAAGGATGACTCATCTTAATCCACATGAAAATCAGCTTCTGACCTTTCCTCAGCAAATTGATCTATTCTGAGAAATTTAATCAAGAGAGAGCAGGTTGTTGAAATAAGCAAGTAAGTGCATGATCTAAAATGTGACTTTGTTGAAGTTAAATTGTTATTTGGTTACCAAGAAATGAATCGCATTCAGAAAATCTTTCCTAAAAGGAAATCTAAACCAATAAGTAACCATTCACTTAACTCTGAATAATCAATTAACTTCAATCAATACTGAAAAATGTCCTTCCCAACCAATTAACAATCTTATTTTCCTCAGGATATGTTGCAAAATGTTCAACAAATTTAACCATGTGGATCCACTATAACCTGACACTTTAAGCTTCCATTCACAAGTTGGAATGTCAATTGGCCTCTAACATATTCATAATTTTCTTTTTGAGTTACAGAAAAGGAGCAAATGTGAATTTGAAAAGTAAACATTCAGTTTCAGGATCAACTTGAAAATGAAGTACTTCTATTAGATTAACTGAAAGGGAATTTCACAAGCTAAGAACGTAAAAGCAGACAGTAGCAATTCAAAACAAAAATTTCACCTTTAAATCTGTTTCATCAATGGTAAGCAAAACAGCCCGCTCAAATTCCCTATACGCATCCCATATTTTATTTCCCTCAGCAACATGTAAGCCAACAGCAGTCAAAGCTCGCTCAAAAAGGTTCCTGGCCTTTGAAATGCCATCAATAGAGCATCCACGCACTGAAGGATCACATTCTTGTATGTAATTTAAGTAGTCACACCAAAGAGGGACAGACTGCATTCAGAAGCAAGATTACATTGAAGGAGATAGAATGAAATTTTGTGATAGAATGATATTTTGTACAAAGGAAATGAAAAAAATAATCACGTTAAGTACCTAAGTTTGTTCAAACTTCAACTTACAACCACAAATCTTTTAACAGCTAGAGAAAAGTTCTATTTATTTTAAATATTGTAAATGTATTCATTCTAAATTTCCAGTTTCAAGCTTTTCCTATTTTCTTTACCTACACCTTTTTATGTCACATATCAAACTCCTGATTTTCTGTAAAATGTTCTCTCTTATCCAATTTGACAGGAATTGGTGTTTAATTCCAATAAGCTGCCAACATGGTTCCAAGTAAGCAAGCACAGGCAAACGTAACATATGACATGTGACGTCTAAATATTTTTCTCACACAAGGAAGTTTGTCATCTTAAACAAGTTGAAGGTCATATAGTCAAGTTTGTTGTTGATCAAACCATAGACATTGATTGATGATGGGATATCAAAGAGCCAAGCATTAGAGACCAGTCTAAAGAATAATGTGCGCCATCACCATGATCCACAGCCCCATGCTCCTACAAACCTCTATAATGTCATCAAACAAGTAATCACCCTTGAGTATATAACATCTTTATCGTAATCAAATGGCTAATTGTATCATTTTTTCTCAAATACAAAAAGAGAAGAAAAATAATTCTACTTCTTGTTTCTCTTTTCTTTGATGGGTCTCCTTAATTACTAGGCTAATGCTCCAAATATTAAAGGGTTACATGGGCTTCAATGCATCTATCAAAGGCACAACTTGTTGTATAACAATTCCCACTGATGTCTTTGTCCACATATGATCTTTCTTTCCAACAATAAAATCTAGCTACAAACCTAGGCATAATCAATGGATCAGAAGCAAATCCAACTTGGCACCAATACCTCCTTCAAACTTGTCTTCATTCTTAACAAATGAACCTGAGCAGGTGAAACCTTTTGCCAAGTAAATCTCTAGAACAATCACAAAGATGACAGAAAATCATGAAATGTAATTATTGAAAAGGTGTTGACTTTGATTCACTAGGAACAGTAAATTCTCAATGTGTATGCTTGATTAAATGGGACAGAGATTATAAAATGAAAAATGGAAGAGGCAAGACAGCTTCTTCCTTTAGGGACGAGAGAAGATTGTGGTTCTAAGAGTAGCAAGCAAATAACAAAAATGAAGCAGGGGTGGATGGTTAATACCAGTATTGCTACTCATACGGTTTTCAGGTTCCATGAATTTTTTCAAACTGACCAACTTGCGAACCAAAAGAGTAAAACCATTATTCTATAACCCATTCAATATATAACAACATCAGATATAAGCCTGTTTACAGCAAAGTTAGTTGGGGACTGACAATGAACAAGTCCATTTTCAAGAACAAAAATACTCCACAAAAACCTTGTCAACATTATAAATTCCATGAAACAAACCACCATGTGTTTATCAAACTGAGATGTCATGTAGCACCATTTCTACTTTCGCTACCTAGTACAGTCCCTGAACATATGTGAGTTAGCAAAAGAATTGGCTAATGACCTTACAACTTGAATAAGAATAAAGTTCATATGTTGCAAGAATCTCTCTAGATAAATATTAAAGTCTCACAAGAATAAAGGCCCAATGTTGGATAAGAACAAAGTTTATATCTAACACAAATATTAACTATAGTCCCAAATATGGGTCCACTATTGATAGAACTGAGAGACCAATTAAACTGCAGGATATAAGAATATGGTTACATTACATCCAATGTTCTCGCTTTTCCTATCCATCATCCCAAAAGTCATCATTTGAAACCAATAATTATACGCCACAATAAAATGAGCCAAGTCCAAAGACACCAATTGTAGTTGAAATCTGAAATGACTATACAATACACATGCGTATGGAAGGTGAAGTGAAGTGAATATGAATATGAATAGGAACATACCACATAGTCGTGAACTCCTTGCTCATAAAGTTTCTCAATTGCGGGCAAAGCCTCAGGCCTGAATATTGGTTGAGAAATTAAATAAATGGTAACAGTTCAAAAAATTAAAAAGCAACGGCAAAACATACGGGAGTCATAGGTCCAAAGACAAGGAGGTATAAGAAATTTTAAAGGTTAAGAAATACCCAGAATGAAGAGAAGCTTCATCAAGAGCCCATTGTTGCCACATGGCAGGGGTCAAAGGGAACATGGCACTCATAGCTTCCCTTGCTTCTTTGAGCTTCTCTATCTCCCCCATCTTCCTCAACAACTTAATGAGCTGCATTGAAACAAACATGATGTTGAAAAGAAAAAAAAATGAACTCGAAAACTAGAAGGAAAAAAAAAAAGGAAGTTTGAGATTACTTGAACATGAGCATCATAGTCGTATGGATTAAGGAGAAGTTTAGATTTTAGGGTTCTACGCTGTGATTCGTCTTCTGTATCAGAGTCGGAGTCGGAATCGGAATCGTCGGAAATGGGAGACTTATTAGGGTTTTGAGCTTCATTTTCGCTGTTCATTACTACTGCTACTATTGTTGCACGCTCTCTCTCTCTCTCTCTCAAAGTGAAATGGAACTCGAACTCACTTTGCCTGAGGAGCACGCACAGTTAGTCATATATATAAGAAACAAATCATAGATCCGGTTAATATTTAAAAAATAGAACACTTAATGGTAATTAATATTATATAAAAATAAAAAAGTCAAGCCCTTTAATGTTCATCGTGATAACTTATAACTAATTATGATAAACATAAAATTAAACACTTTGTGATTTTGATTAGAAAACGAACACAAATCTAATACTTGTTTATTTCCATATTCTAAACAATATAAGTAAAAGACTTGTTAAATATCATAAAAGAAAAACCATATGAGAAAAAAAAATATGAAAATAAAAAATTTACATAGAAAATTTATTCTCAATTTTCTAGAAGTTTTTGGACTCTATAGTCACTTTAGGAATCGGATCAAATTATGCATAACAAGAATATCATTAAGTGAGCTTATTAATAGAGAACCAAATAGATGTTTAAGGGGTGAAGAGGAGTAAGAAAAAGGGAACTCCATATCCCTATACTTGTTCATCCTATGCATAGAAGATTGACAAGAATGCTAGAGGGCAACATTTCTTAAGATTAGAGTTTCAAATAATATAACAGATGCAAAAAGCTCTACATTTCCTTTGCAAATGACCTCTTAATTTTCTCAAAAGCTTATAACAAGTATATTACCCTAAGACAACTCTCTATATCTTCAAGAAGCTATCTAGGTTGGGTTTAAATACAAAAAAAAAAGATATATGTTACTCTCTAATGATGCTCTTTATTATACAAGATGGTTTTCAATAATCACTGATATTTAGATCAAGGACATTCCCTTTAGCTATCTTGGATTACTAATATCTATAAGAAAGGTTCACTTTAGAGATTGCCTCTGTTGGGTCCCGGAAAATTTTTTCTGTCATTTCTTTTTATTTTATTTATTTAATTGTTATTCTTTTGTTTATTTCTTAATTTTATTTTAATTGTTTCAAGCCTTATTTATTTTAGTAGTATTAAAATTAGAAATTAGACTAAAGTGTTAGAATTAGAATTAGATTTTTTTAGTATTGGGCTTGTTAGAAAGAGAAGAGAATTGGGCTTTGGAAGAGTAGGTCTAAAGGCTTTTAGAATAAGTGGAAATAAGAAGGAGAGGGATTTGAAGTGAATGGGTTAAAGTGTAGAGAGGAGAGCCCAAAAGCCAAAACTATGTAGTTTTGGGAGAGGGGTTAAGTTAAGTGAATTAGAAATTAAAGAAATAAGAAATAAAGGAAATGAGTTAAAAGAAGAGAGGAGAAGAGAGTGGTCGTATGACCTAAGGAAAGAAAGAAGCAGAAAACGTGAAAAGAGAAGAGAGGAGAGGAGGTGGTCGGCCAAGCATAAGGAGAGGGAAGAAGAAGAAGAAAAGTGAAAAAAAAGGGATAGAAATCAAGTCTCAAAGGTAAGTTCCATCTCTTCCTAGCTTAGATTTCGAAAATGATGGAGATGGAGGTTAGGGTTTGTGTAAAGATTGAAGAGAAAGGTGATATTCATGGGTTCTTGTGATTTCTAAGCTAGGGTTTGGTTGTTTTAGCTTAAATGGGTTGTGGGTAGGTTAGGTTTAAGTTTTTGTTAACGATATATTGATTCCTTAATGTTTCGACTTTTCCGATGAGTTTCGGAAATTAATCGGAATATGTTTTGCTTGAAGGAACTCAAGAGAACCTCACTCGAGAGAGAGAGGAAGGAGAATCGTGATTCCGGACTTCCGACGTTAGGTGGGTAACATGTTTATAATCGTTGTGTGATTAGGGAAATTCTTGCCTATGTGTATATGTATGTGTTTATGTGATGTATAGATTGTAAATGATAGAAAATGATTGAATACCAAGTATGAAAATTCTGAATCTGTTATGCCTCAAAGAATGCATGGCATCTTGAAAAATCTGAACTGAATATGTGTTTGTTTGGGCAAGAGAGGGACGTTCTGTTAGTCACGTGCACGTCGACGATTAGCCTTATCCCGGCTGCCCGCTTGTGGCCTCGAGATTCTGAGAAATCGGACTCGTTCTGTTTCCGGAATAACCTTTGGGTTATCCGTTCTGTTCCCGTAACTCTCGAGCCGTTGTGTGTGCATTACATACTTTGATTTGTCATTAATGAAATTGCACTTTGCTTGTTATTGCTATGAGTGATAGAATTGCTAGACATATATTTATACATATGTTTGAATTTGTACTGATCCCGATGGCTATAAACTTGTTAGCCACTGAGCCGTGGTAGCTCACCCCCTTTTCCCTCCTCAGGTGCAAATTCAAGTTGAGCGTCGGACCTTGCAAGACTTTTGGCATAAACTCCAAGGACCTAGAAACTTTTGTACTAAGTTAATAGTTAGCTTTTGAAATGGCTTTAATAGCATATTGATCATTAAGCATCTCACATTTTGTATTTTGCACTTGATTCTTGATGAACATGTCGATAT
>JANZLH020000079.1:1923062-1940423 GCA_026770325.2 Erythroxylum fimbriatum | reverse complement strand
AAGCGAGTCAAGGCATCACTCCCAATATGCTGATGTTGTATTTTGAATTAGTTTTGGATAATTCGAGGATTAGTCGCATTTCAAGGATTATTAGTTCATGTAATTTTTGTATTTGAGATTTGAGGCATTGATGTATTGAGATTAGAAATGTTGCTTCAGTATTCTTTTGATGTTAATGAATTATGATTTATGTATGGATGATATTGAGAGGAATATGAGTTCGTGTATGGATGAGGTTGAGATGATAAATGTTGATCATGAATTGTTAATTTTTATAAGTGAGATGTGTTAGTGAAAAAAAAAACTCATGAGAATTTGTTTTAAGCAAGGAACCACGCTCAAGTATGATGTTATTATGTTAAGAGGTTGGATTCCGGAAACGGGGTCCAACACATTCTCCCTAAAATTCTATAGGTAAATTTGCTTGGAAACGTAGGGCTCTTGCCACATTAAAAATATGACGATGTTTTCTTTCTACTCGACCATTTTGTTAAGGTGTTCCTATACAAAAAGTTTGATGCAATATCCCTTGCTCATCAAAATATTCCTTCATACACATGAATTCACTTCCATTATCACTTCTAACAACTTTCACTTTCTTTCCAAATTGGCACTTAATCATCACAATAAATTTTCTAAGAACACAAGCCACTTCATTTTTTCCATTTAACAAATATATCCACACAGCATGAGAATGATCATCAACAATTGTCAAGAAAAAAATTGCTCCATATGATGCTGAAACTCTATAAGGTCCCCACAAATCACAATGTATCAAATCAAAATAACTTTCAGCTTTATAATCACTAGAAGAAAAAATCTCTCTTGTTTGTTTTGCTCTAGAACAAACCTCACAAGTTTTATTGATTTTCCTACCTATACTACTAGCTTCTGAAATTAATTCCACCACCTTAGGAGAAGGATGACCCATTCTCTTATGCCAAAGCTCAAAAGATCCCTCATCAGCTACCTTGCAAGTCTTCACTGAAGCTACTCCCTTGAGAAAGTACAACCCCTCACGTTGCTCACCCGCTCTAATCAAATTCCTCGAACTTAGGTCCTGTATAACACAAATTTTCTTAGTAAGTTGGATAATCAAATTTGAATCATGAAGCTGTTGTGATACGGAAATTAAATTGCAATTCAAAATGGGAACATAAAGAACTCGTTGTAATTTCAGGTCTCCTCCAATCAACACGGTTCCTTCTTCCACCGCCATGGTCCTTTCTCCATTAGGTAACTCGACTGAGCGTGGTATAATATCACGCAATTCTTTCATAAATGAAAATGGTCCTGTCATATGATAAGAAGCTCCTGTGTCAATAATCCAAGGAAGTGTCCTCTGCGTACCTGTCAATCTTTCATTGGTACCATTCTGATGTGCGCTTAACATATTTAGTAAAGTTGACCACTACTCATTGTTCAATCCACTGTGGCCTTTACGATATGAATTTGTCACGATTCCATGCCCACCATCAACTCTAATTACTTGTGTGGCGTTGGCATGAGCAGTTCCTCCCTTATATCGTCCACCTCTATGGCCACGTTTTTAACCACCTCCTCGTCTGGCAGAAGTTCCATGTGGCTTGTCACCCCACCATTCTAGATAGCCAATCAATTGAAAACAACTTCTAGCTTCATGTCCCTCTTTGTCGCAATTAGAGCAAATGGAGATTTTATCTTTATCCCCCCTTTGAATGTCTACCATCAACCCGGATTGCAAAACCCATAGGATTACCTCTTTCTTCCTTTGTTCGTGTCATGGTTCGCACCCGCTCTTGTTGTATAACCATAGTATAGGTACGATTCAGATTGGGTAAGAGTTCAGTGCTCAATATATTAGAGCGGACTGTTCCGTATCCTTCTTCATCCAAGCCCATCAAAAACTAATGAACTCTCTCTTCTTCTCGCTTTCTTTCCAATTCCTTGGTAAGATTGCATCTGCAACCTGTACAAACACAAACTGGCATTTGATCATAATTGTTTATCTCATCCCACAACGGTTTGAGTTTTTCGAAATAAGAGACAATGGATTGACCATCCTGCCTACAATTTGCCAAATATGATCTCAATTGTTGCATTCGTGGACCATTCCCAATAGAAAATCTTTGTTTAATATCCTTCCACAAATCCTTTATGTTCTCCATGTGGGAAATTGTTGAACAAAGTGTGGGTTCAATAGTGTAAAACACCTAGGAAACCAACATAGAGTTAACTATCCACCAATCTTCAATTCCGGTGAATCCTCTGCTGGTTACTTGATAGATCCATCAACAAAACCATATTTTTTCTTGGTTCGCAATGTCGTTCGCATGACTCGTGCCCATTCTTCATAGTTCTCTCCTTTCAACTAAACTTGGGTAATCAAGTTACCCGGATTATCATTCGAGCTCAGTGTGTAAGGACTGGACATTTTCTTGTCTAATTTAGAACTATCGTTTTTCTTTCCATCACCCATGGCTTTGATACCATGTAAAGAACCAAGTGATTTTGGAATCAGAATTCTGCCTCTATTTACTTAAAAACCAGAAATATATACAAGCAGAAAAACCTAATTAGGAAACTCTTAAATAAGGCTACACTATCTAAGTAAAGATATGTACTTATGTACTTAAGTAAAGATAAGTAAAGATATGTACAAGATTTCTAAATAAATAAACTAAATAAGGCAGCACGTAATCAACACCCACTAATTCAGCGATTCTCGGATATCTTAACACTTTCATCAAAATACATATTAAATCAAAACATTTTAAAGTCTTCAAAATGAACTATAACATTTACAAAAACATTTAAAATGATCCTAGAATAACAAAAAATTGGACGTCGTTAAATCTTTCTCTGTTATGTACCACATTAGTTTTGATATAGCATAAATTTTATATTATGTGATATATATGGGCCCTATTGTACCATATAGCATCCATGTGAGGCCATAAGCCTAATTATCATATTTAGGTTATATTTTATAATTTTTTATTCCAAATTTTCAATTAAAACTAATTAAACTACTTTAATTCAATTAACCCTAATTAACTAATTAACTTAATTACTATCTGATTAAACTAAATTTCCAAAATTCCTAAATAACATAAAGAACCCTAATTCCTAATTTCTCCATCAAAATTTCTATTTGAAAATCAGCTTATACATCACCAACTTGTTCAAGTCGTTTATGAATATAATGAGGCACCAAAGGGTGAAGGATGATACCAGTAATATAGTTTTTATGTAGGTGAATCTCAATGGAGATACAATTGAAATTGCTTACTAATGCCCTCCTTATTGTTTTCTTAGTGTTCTTTTCATGCTTTTTTTGTCTAGCCTTTTTTTTTAAGGCAAGTAGCCTTTTTTTGTCCATGCTCTTTCAATTTTTATTGCTGACTCATCTCTTAAATGTTACTTCTATATATAAATTAAGTCCTACCTTGTTGTCTCTCTCCCAATGTTTCTTTATTATGTCTTTTTGTTCTCTAGATGTTGCCTCCTCTCTCATCTATTTCTCTAGCTTCTTTTTTACTTTATTTATTTTCTCACTTTTCTTTTTCTTCTTGTTTTTGTAGCTCTCTCCTTTCCTCTCTTCTCAGGCATTCTACTCCATTTCTTTTCTCTCTCTTTTTTTTACCATCTCCTGTTTATGTGCTCTTTTAGGACCCTTATCTCTTTTGTTGCTTTCCTCTCATATGTATTCATTCTCCTTTTTGTGTTTCTCCTAGCTGGCTTTTCTCGTCTCCTAATTCATATATGATTGGATGATTGATAATCTGCAATTGGAGATGATACGCCATTTGCTGCATATTTTACATGTAGCATTTTAGATAAACCATGAAGTATAAACTAGCATAACTTTACTAGATGGGAAGAGAAGTAAGAAAATACTTCTAAGAAGCATCGCAAAAGACCCATTCTTGTCTCCATTCGTGTCCTTTTCAGGTAAATTACACACACTCTCACTACTAAGCGCTCATCCAAAGCAATAATTAAACCATGTTTAGAACTTCCTCCTCCTATGAAGATTTTCATACGGGTAACTTTTATTATAGTAAACCCTCTCTTCTGACAAAGAAGCTTTGCTACACCATTTAAAGTTGACAGACAAAAAATTTCAAATTTTAAAGCAATTCACCTTCTAGCATTTGCTCATTGCTCTTCACCAAATCTACTATATGCATTACTATCATAAGACTCTTTAGGATCAAGAGAACATCCCTCCACTTTTTTAAGGAAAGCTTCATAAGTAATCTTGTTAATAGTATCTCTGGACTTCATATCCTTACTTATTTTATCTAATGAGTCAAATTCTTAACTAGAGAAATTGAGAATTAAGATTCTTCTGGTTATCTGAAAATTTTAGGAATTTTATTTAATTGTATTGTAATTAACTTAATTAGTTAACTAGGTTAATTATAATTAAGTTAGTTTAATTAGTTTTAATTATGAATTTAAAATAAAAATTATAAAAATAACTTAAACCTAGCACATGGGCTCCACTACGTAATGTGGATGCCATGTGATACAATAGGGCCCACCTATTATATTATAAAATCTATACAATGTTTTTTTTTTTGACATTCAATCTATACAATGTTAGTGTTATGACACATAATATACTTAATTTCACTCAATTTTTTGTCAACTCAAGGTACATTTTAAATGTTTTTGTAAATAAAAACATCAGGGTCTAATTTATATATCTTATCAAATTCATAAGATCCTTCTTATTAGAACTAAAGAATAAGTAGCCCTAATATGTTCAGAATGGGTATCATTAGTGAGATGAGTTTCTATTTTTTGTATATAAATTTTGCCCATTCATTACCTCATTAGAATTCTTTACAATTAATTATGAATATTTTCTTTTGTGGATATTATCCCCAAAATGATTTACTTCATATAAAGTTGAGAGAATAAAGGTTCTAAAGTAAGAAAGAATAATACTTCATATGAACTTGGAGAATAAGAGCTATTATAATAATTTAGTATTTAAAAGGCTATAACTAAATACGTTATGAGTCGCCAAAATTACTCTTGACAGCTAAATGAATACTAAAACAATAATTAAATGATTCACAATTTATATTTAATACACACTGTCAACTTGCGAAGAGTGAGTTGGTCATGGTGATAAAGATTGCTTTTCATGTACCTGTTTTGCTATTACGAATGCAATGCTGGGAAACAATTTGAAACTTTGGATGCAAGACATGCAGTGCTCAAAATTTTTCGTCATGATTTTGTGGTATCTCACGTTGATGATCAATCACAATAATTCATAACCATGTGCAACAAACAGGTTCACCCATTCTTGTCAGAATATGGTGCTGAACAACGATGGAAGATACTGGGAAAGTGGCAGAAGAAACTCAAGGGTAAAGTTTAATTTAACTTCCACTTGCTGTTTTAGGAACTTGGCAAAGGCGGCAATCCAAAAGCTATTTTGGTTCTCAAATCCTGTGACCAATTGGTGTAGAATTCTAATGAGAAAAGGATGGTTAATTCTGTCCTGCAAAAGAAACCGCACATTTGCTTTATTTCATCGCGAAGACAAACTCTATGAAGCATGTGTATTTAATCTCTCTAGTTGCCGACGATATCTTTAAAATTGACAAGGCAAGTCAACGCTCGTTCAAATTCAGTCGCTTCTAAGGCAAACGTGAGGCGGCAGTAGCCAGGAATTCCGGTCCAGGCACTAGTGTTGATGCATAAACCTGTAGACCTTGCAATGGCTTCCCTTATATTCCTATCGTCCAGCTTCACTTCATAAAGGTCGTCAGCTGAATTTCTGATCTTAAAAACTTTGTTAAGGTAACCTGAGGGCTTCGCGACCAAGGAGACGCCACCACAGGGTTGTAGCACATCCCAGCCACATTTCTGCAATGTCTGTTTGAAAAAGAAAAAGTAAATGACAAAGAAGACGGAAATAGCGAATCTATCAGATCCAGAATGAACTTTCAAGAGAAAAGCAAAGCTGAAATATTAAATTCAACGTTAGGTAGGAACCAATAGAATGAACTAAAATTTAGGATGTAAGAGTCATTTATAATATTATAAAGACAAAAGCTGAAAAATGCATGGCGTCGAGCATCACGATCTCTTACCTCCTTCAGGCGTAGAGATCTAGATTTCAACTCTTTTGTTTTCTCTGTGAGAGTGTCCAAAACGGCCCTCCAACTCAGCAATTTTTTTACTGCATATCTCACTGTGCTATGGGGCTTGCTTAATCCTGGAAAGCTAAAGAATGCATCAACCAAAAGCGGATGGCTGTAAACCACAAACCCGAATTTGAGTGCTCCACTGAGGAGCTTCAAGTCCAGACCTCCAAGCAGAGTCACACAAAAAGATGGGTTGCTAGAGTTAAGCTTTGATAATATGGGCTCCAAATTCCAGCCACCCCAGCCCTCAAATTCCAATCCTGAGAATGAAGTATCAATTACAACTCTTGCCCCAAATTTTGCACATGTAGTTAGTAAGGTATCCATCTCATCTTTGCTGTAAACCAAGCCTGTGGGATTGACTGTTGGACCACACATATACACCCATGGCCTATTTGCAGCCTTGAGAACTGTTGTAAGTACATTGTCTGTCAGCTTAAATCCTACTTTAGGTTCAGTAGTAATGCTCACAATATTTGCCTTCAGAAACCTAGCAGCAGAAACAAAGTTTCCGTTCCAGCCAGATGGGAAGCAAAAAGTTCCCCCTTCTTGGATGCAGCAGAGAACCAATCTATTGAACAAAGCTTGTGAGCTCTCTGTATACACAACTTCTGTGCTGCTATCAATCGGAAATCCATAACTGTCTTTTATATATTGTTTGATGCTAGGAGTAACATCAATTTCTGATTCAGTCATGTTCTGCCTGGCAAAACTTTCAAAAATTGCTGCCTTGACAGGAGAAGGGCTGGGCAAAAAACTTTGATCTACATCCATGTGAATCAATGAAGAATTCTCTACTTCGCCTATTGACAGTTCTGAATCATTCAGAACCAACATAGCTGGGCTTCCAATGTCTACTCCACTTGATTTGGCTTTTCCACATTCCCTCTAGAGCACATGACATACTTTAACCAATTTTGAAAAATAAAATGTAATCGTGCAAGAATCAAAACTAGATAACCAGTCAACTTACACGACCTACAAGTCGATCTGTGAGATGCAAAATCCACAGGCACATGAAATAATATGAAAAAAAAGAAAAGAAAAGAAAAGGATCCCTACTTCAAAAGAGGAAGGAAAAGAGAAATGAAAAACCGACGAACCTCTGCAGGAGGATGCCTGTCTGCAAGCTGAAAAGCTAGAAGCTCATGGAAAAGACAGCCATAGTAATACTGCCTAATTGGTGCTGTATTCCCTTCCAGTACTTCCACTGTTTTGGACAAGGCTTTCAAGACAGCCTCTTCCTCTGAAATGACAAAAGCTACCTCTAAGTCTGCGTAAACCTGGAAAGTATGTCACTTCCATTATGATATAGATCTTCTGACTTGACAACACACTGAATTGAGGCAATGGTAAACTTAACAACTAGGAAATTGTGATTAACCAGAATAGTAAACCTCTGCATATACCTGGTTCTTCACAAGGCCACAAATAATTGCAGCATGTGAAGGCAAAGGATGTCCTGCAAGATATTTTAGGATGCCATTGGAACTAGGAAGGCTGGATAGCTCAAATTGGTCAGATATGTCTAAGAAAAGGCGGGATCCAATTTCTTTAGTGACATCTAAGAGCTGCACAAAAGCTGAACTAGTGACTGCCTCAAATTGAGCCAAACCCGTAACAACCACCTGTGGCCTCAGCTTTTTGATAAGCTCTACCATTAAATCTGATTGTCTAGGTGCTTCAATGACTGTGAGGACATCCTTTTCAGTTTCCGTACCCTGCAAGTATAGTTTTTAGTTACTACATATCCAACAACCAGTATGAACTTCTATCCAGGCTTAAATTTCCAAAGCAGGACAGTTTTGATAAGAATTAACTACTATAACATGAAGGAACCTTTATGCAATTCAACAGGGAATAATTTTCATCTCGACAGTGCTATTACAGAATTTCAGCAGAAACTTATTTGGTGTTTTGTTGGCTATGGAGCCCAGTCATGAAAACAAACTCCAACCTGAGTTGGTCTCCAAAGACAGCAGAATTTGAGTTTATAAGAAAAACATAACAGAAGTTCAGGCTAGGAATGCCCTGGGTACGGGTCAGTGCATATATAAACATAATGATATCCATTGTGGAGGGTTCAGATCCTCTGTTTCCATTAACTTGTTTCAAACCTGTTTCCGCCCAATATGGCGTCGTGTATGTCTAAATGTACATAATGACATAAAACAACATCATATTGGGGCAGAAACAGGGTTGGAATAGGCTAATGGGAACAGAGGATTTCATGCCCATTGTGGATGGTTGGAAGACAAACAACAACAATATGATTTGCACCAAATAGAAGTATGCATGTGCATGGTGAACTTATAGTGCTTCACATTCAAACTAACACAACATTTACTTTGCCTAAAGTAACAAATCACTGCCAGAAACCAAAGTTCTAACAATGTTTGAGATACTTAAGCAACCTGAAAACAGGGACTTAAATTATGCACTCCCATTAAGTTCCCAAGTACTTTACAATTTACATCCAACTGAAAAGTACACATTTATCCAAGCAAAGCAATGGGTCAATCGAATTTTGAAGACTCCAATTTATAGAATCACTTAAAGAGATAAAAAAGATGCAATAAATGAACAGCTTACCATAATTTCCAAGGATCTCAACCATTGACGGGGCAGTTGTCGAGTCAAATGTTCATCAACAATTGCAAGATGAGGTGATAATAATCGCAAAGAATGCTCGATTGCTACAGTTCTTGAGGGAAAGATGATAACATTCTTGAGTGAATTGAAACAAACAAGTCAGTAATACTTCTCAGATAATGTATAACTAACAGTCGAGAATTTCTTTACAGAATAGTCATCTGTTTTAATGGCTCATCATTCTAGAAACAGGTAGTACATAAAAGACATTGCCACCATTATCAATTAGATATGGTATGGAAAACGCAAAGCAATTTCATTACCAATTAGATATGGTATGGAAAATGTAAAGCAATTTGGACTTATTACCTGTGAAAAGGTTTCTATAAAAGTTTTACGTTGGGCTGCAAAAAATACCATGGCAGGTAAGGATGCTATAGAATTCTGGATAACATCATTAGGACTCCAACATTGTAGCAGCTACTTCATTTTATTAACTCTTAACTATTTATAATGGCAAATATGTTTCTCCATACTTCAAAAAAAAAAAAGTTTCTCCACCAAAATCCAAAAAATTGCACAGTTATGATGCACATAGAGAAAACATTTGGGAGAAACGTAAAATCAACTACTATCTTTTCCGTATGCAGCATGCATGAGGCTAAGCCAATTATCAGTAGTGCAATTAGCAGGAGAAACACATTTGGTTCATTTGAAAAAGACACAAAGATGCTATGTTCTACTGACATAAAATGCACCATGAAGCAGCTTCTCTATCACATTTCATTTGATAGAATAAAAATTGGAACGTTTCCATTTCCAAGAATTTGAATTTTGAGTTATTCTTTTCAAGATTTCAATTCTTAGGGTAACGACAAAGAATTGATATCCCAAATAACTAAATTTTAATAATAGAAATTTGCTTAATTCTAGATATTGGAATAATTAATTTGAATTACATCATCCAAAAACACATCTGCTGGTAAAAACACAAGGAATGTGAAACTTTAATTTGAAAGAAACATTAAATAGACAAATATAAAATGCTAGCATATAGCTTTCCACTCAACTCCATAATTTAAGAATTATATCTTCCTGAAATTGTTATGGCATTTATTAGGATTTAAATTAGAAATCCTTTTCCTACTAGAATAAGGATTCTAAGAAAACTATATATATGTACTTAGTCTTTCATCAATAAGAAGCAATCTGGAATTTTTCTACAACTTGAGAGGTTTCAATTAGAAGGTGTGATGCTTTCTTCTAAGAGTGATTCTTAGATCCTAGGAGTGATTCCTAGTTTCCTACTATCTATTCTTTGTGTTCTTCCCTAAAAATTCCAACAATCCTAACCTAAATTCCAGCACTCTCAAACCTATATTCCAGCCATATTAAACCCTAAAATCCTTAGCCTAAAATTCCAACAATCAAACCTTAAATTCCCAGCTTTACAAAATCTGAAATTTCTACATTCCTAGTCAAAATTCAACCTTGAAACCCAATATTCCAGCAGCCTAATATCAGCCATATTTCCTAATTTTGTGCTTTTAATTACTAGTTCATAATTCTTCTATTTGTCCTACATCAGTTATGTGCAGAAGTTTTCACTTTATGCTGCCTTGGAGTTATTCATGCCATATTTAGTTCAATTTATATGTGGTGAGAAACATCATTCTTATAGATTCACTACTATTGAGTTAATATTGTGCAAGTTTCCCAACTTTTTTTTAGTAAAATCTGTTCTTTTGATACAGAATAGTGCGCTTGCATTATCTATGGAAGTATGAAAATTGATGGTAGCAACATCAAAATATCTCTGGGCAACACTGTGAGTAGTTGCTAATTAAGCAGAGAAGATATTCTTACATCGGAATTGAGCGGAATATGGTAGTAAGTTTTCATGAATCCCGCAACAAGACTACGAAAACGTGTGTTTCCAGCTGGTGGCTCATATGGGAAACATGAATGCTCTTTCAACTCATTGGCAAAATAAGCTAGGAACGGAATCTTCTCATCAGCAACCGAATCATCTTCAAAAGACAAATCCAAAGAACTGCTAATCTCTTGGTAGCCATTCTTAAGAAACTCAAATATTTTCTTAACCTGTAAATTTATATTCATAAATGACTAATCCCTGGAGAGCTAAACATTTAGTAGAACAAAACCACTGTTAATTAACTGTAAACCTGGTTTGGTTGACGAAGTTGACAACTATAAACTGATAAGGCATGAGCAATGCGGCCACCAGCCTTCCCGTAGGCCCATGCAGTTCGAGCACAAAGTGGCTGGTCTCCAGTAAGACCCATAAAAAATTCAAAGCGGTGTGGACTGTTCTTCTCAATTTCAACTAAAGCTGATATATCTGTGTCTGCAGCCTGGAAGAACAAAATCTCAGAGAGTGCATTTTGGAAGGAAAAATGATTTTCACTTGTGAATAGTTCTCTTGCCTGAAGAATTTTTGTTTGCCAGAGCTTGTTCACACAAAAACCACGACGTTCAAACAAGCGCTTACAAACTGCTTGTCCTGGACGGCCACCCATATTAAAGATCATAATGCCCATAGGATTGATGACAGATATTCCTTCCTCAACAGCCCTAGCAATCAGACCCAATCCAAATTGATCCTCAACAAACCCCTACATAAAATGGAAGTCAGAAATAAATTTGCGATATGGAACCTAGGTTATCAGGCTTTACAATTAAGTCAAATTTCCTAATCACTGTCCATTTAACCATCTTCACCTACAAGACTAAAACTCAAATAAAATAAGTAAAACAAATAACTGCCATCATCCACACAAATAAAAGTAAAATATAAATAAAATAAATCTAACCCAGAATCAATTAGAGAAAAATTTACATAGTTGATGAGCTGAAAAGCTTGACCATCCAAATATATTAAATACATCTTTTCAGAGTTTTGACTTTGTAAAACAAATCTAAGAACCATATTTCCCCCCATGCTATCCTAATTGTTAATTTACCAAGCTTAATTAAGTTGCATATACCAAACTTTTGTACTTTTCCATCTATTACATAATTGGTCATATATTGACTGAGTATGTTACTCAACCTGAAGAGCACAGTAGTTACTCAATGAATATAGAAACTCTTCACTTGCATTCTCCGAGATTATCTTTGACATTGCTTCTGGGTTTGGGTTAAGAATCTGCATAAAGGAAACAAACAAGATCAAGTCTGAAGCCTAGATAATAATGGAAAAGTCGATATTTTTACCGGTCACTTGATAGACTACTTATGTGTACTATCTTTATTAAAAATCCTTTTTTCAGTAAATTGTAGCAATACCTGAGGTATACATCCAACAATTCTTTCAAGCTGAATCTCATGATCTCGACAATAAGCTAGAAGATCAGATTCATGAAACTCAACCCGGTCCAGTAAGGTTTTCTTTTCTGCATCATAAATAGGTTGGCCCTTTTCATCCAAAGCATTTAAGTAAAGGTTTATATTGGAAATTCTTATAGCTCTAGGATTGATATCAAGGCCATAAACCTGCAAAAGGCTATCCAGTAATCAACCAAAGTGCAGCAAACAAGTTCTATCAACATGTTGAATTGTGCACTCTATATATTTCATCACATAGGACGGTTAAAAATATATATCAAAGCAAACAATGACCTTTGAAGGTAACCATTTCTCAGCAATGGCAATGGATATCCATCCATTTCCGCAACCTAGTTCAGCTACAGTCTTATCCTTGAAGATAGAGTCCGGATGTCTATTTAGACCTTCATAAAAGGTGAAAGACCAGTCTTCAGGGATGAAAATGCTTGGGATGACCATCATTGTCAGTTTCTTTCTTCCCTGGTAACCTGCACAGGGAAAATAGGTTTTCAAATTGTACACAGAATAAATAAAATAATCTTTGACAGTTCCATAACAAAAGGAATCATCAGAATGAGTTAATCATATAAGAAACAGAAAAAGAATAATCATACAAACAACAGCACTACATACATTTTCTACATCCATGTGACCTAAAGAAGTACCATATTAAGTAGGTGACGAAGAATAAAATTTGGACAATGGGTATTCTAGAAGATCCAGAAAGAGCTCAAAATAGTTCATTTATGCAGGAAAGAAACCAAAGAGGATTGAATATTCTCAAAGCAAAATAAAAAAATTATTAAAAAAAAGAGCAATCTCAAGGTATTTGTTGATTGTGTATTTGGCATTTAGTCTGTCAGCTGATTTTCGCCATCAACCCAGAAAAGAAGGAAACTCCTGTCCATTAAAAAAAAAAAAAGTTCTGCAACATGAAGATATTATTAGAAGTGCTACAGCACTGAATCCAGAATGGTAACGGATTGATAAAAGAAATTATAGAAATCCCAGAATATTGGAAAATTTTAATCAAACGGCAAATACTGATTATCAATATTATATAAAGAATATTCCAGTATTTATTTAGACATGTCCATCTACACAGTTCTGCTATTATTGAGCTGAAAACAATGTTAAGCTTAATTCATTTCCATCACTTGGAAGCCCGTGGTTTATGATTGCATTTCCAATTTTCAGCCGTGTTTGATTACTGAACAACTGAATCTAAAGCACCACAGAAACATATAGGGTAAGTAAGATGGTGACAGATTAACGATTCATGTATCACTGTAAGGCTTCTGATGTATTTAAATAAAGACAAAATGGAATAAGTAAGTCGGTGACAGATTAACGATTCATGTATCACTGTTAAGGCTTCTGAAGTATTTAAATAAAGACAAAATCGAATAACCAAAGACTTCAACATTTGGTTCCTTTTTTAGGATTAATAGGAAAAAAAGAAAGAAAGAAGGGGGAATCCATCCCACGATTTAGAGTCATTTTCAACTAATTTAAGTGGATTGACCTTGCTATCTGTTTTCTTCGAAAACGCAACTTTAGAGGGACAAACCCGATTGGCTGTCAATGAAACTTGAGCAAAATGCCAAAACTATCACAGCAGAGTAGATTTATTTTAAAACTTGAAAGAATTATTAGTTAAATAAGACGAGCGTTTACTTTCCTTTGTAAATCGTTCTGATTACACTATTTTCACAAGAAACGAACAATAGCGTAACGGATGATCGACCAACAGTGAACTTGACTTCATTCATACGTTAACACTTAAAAACACACTCAACTCCAACTCTTCCTTCGTAACCTCTCCTCTGATTCCTCCATTACCGGAGCAACCATATACAGACAGCTAAAAGGTACCTTCGTATTGGTCGAGGAAGATGTCCTGGATCTGGAAATGGTACATTTGGAGGCAATGGTCGGATTGGGCGACGAGTTTATGGAGATTGGAGAGGAAGATCCTGGCATGAGGTCGGGTACTGGGATCCTGAAGCCTCTCCAGCACTGATCTGAAGGCACTGTAGGCGGCGTCGCCTGACTGCTGGCACTGCTTCAAGAACTCCTCCAAGGACGACTCCATTTTAGACCGGCGTGTGTGTGTGTGTGACGGTTATAGAGAGAGATTTCGCTGTGGTGTAGTGGTTAACTTAAATAAGGATGAAGGCGTGTGTGTGTGTGGGAAAGACTAGAGTTTTGTTGATTTCCCGGGAAGAGAAAGGGCAATTTATATTTATTTTCTGAGAATGTGTGCGTATATAATATTGTGGTTGCTTGTTTGATAAGACTCGGACAAAGTCACGTTGGGACTTTCTCGACTTGGGAGGGGAGTTGCTTCACCTTTCAAGTTTTGCTGTGGGTCGTGGTTGGGCAAGCAAGGACTCATTTTAGGGATAACTAACTCCTGTCCAACCTTTCAAGTTTTAGTTTAAAGAAGATACTTTTCTGTTATTATTTTTTATTTTTATTTCTATTTTCTATTTTTTTTGTTTATATTTAAAATATATATATACATATTTAGTCGAGATTTGTAATATAAAAACTTAAAACAAAATTTCATATAATAGTTTTTTTTTAATATTGTCAACATCATAACGTATAAGCTTATATTTACAATCTAATTGCATAAAATAGTTATAGCATAATTATATTATTTTGTATTTTGCTTAAATTTTATTAATAATAGTTTTGTGTAATTTTTATTTGTAAATTAATATATTTTCTTTTTTCTATTTTTGTATATTTTAAATTTTTAAATAATTTTTTTTTTTTACGGAGAGAGAGTTCTTTCGGTGTAAAGATCCCCTACTCTCTTTGAATTTCCCTTAAATTAACCCTTTTATACAATTTTCAGCATATTTCTTCCTACAATTTCGGCATATTTTCTTTCATTCGTAACAATACACTTTTTTTAGAGTTATAATGTTGTTGGTAACTTTGAATGTCATACTGTATTTGTAACAAAAATTTACTCTACTAAGTAAAAATAAGACTGTTTATTATTAGAACATTTTCAGATTTTATATTTTAGTAAAATTCTCACTAAATATTATTGTTGTTTAGTTTGAACATTAAAAAGTGTTATAAATTGTAAATTTATTTATTTTTACAATATTACAAAACGTGAGAATTAAAAATATGTTAATTTTATCAACTTGTAGTGTATTATATATATATTAAGGATCAAAACAAAACGTGAGAATTAAAAATATGTTAATTTTATCAACTTGTTCTGTATTATATATTAACGATCAAAACAAAACGTGAGAATTAAAAATATGTCTCATTCTCTAAAATATAAATAAAGATTTCATATTTATTATCCCTGAAAGAGAAAAAAAGTAAATAGATAATGTAATAAATAACGACGGCCTATTATTATCTACTCCAATTTTTTTGTATACCAACTTTATCCTATTTAATCTCAATCATTTATTTTTATGAGACTCATATAAATAAGTGGTTAAAATCAAATGAGATAGAGTTGGTATTCAAAAAATGAGACAAACAATACGAGGGCTTGTTATTATACGTGAGTGTGATTTTGGATGTAGTAGCCATGTGTTGTTAGTTGTTACCGATTCCGACTCTTTTGGATGCAGTAGCCATGTGTTGTTACCGATTCCGACTCCTTTGGTTTCCGTATTAAAAATACAAAATTATTATGATTACTTGAAACAAAAGAATATTTTGCTTGATATAGAAGCAGGAGGATGTTAAAAATTATGAATTTTTTGGAGAATGTTTGGAGAATTTTTAAAATTATGATTTTTTTAAATTTAAATTGTAAGAAATATATATCTATGTTATCTAATTTAAAATATATCATTTGTATTTTTGTAAAAATAATAATAACAATTAATGAAAAAGCGTGAGTTAAAATTTAAAAATTAAATTAAAACATTAAATTATGCATTTTTTTTAAAAAATGAATCAAATAAAAATTTGCGTGTATTTATCTCCTATATGATCTATCTATCCCGTGCCTCTACATCCAACAAAATATTGCCTTTTCTATATCAAGTCAAACCTTGCTATCGTAAGATCAAATGACAGAAGGGTTATGTCATGCCTACTATAAAATACGTTAAATAGTTGGTCGAACGAACACAAGTGTGTCGTTTGTTAGGCAACTTGAGCATCATATATTAATTCAAGACGCGTGTTTGGTCTGGGGAGAAATTGTTTAACTGAGACTTTTTGGGTTCAAGGACCATATTGATCCACATGTTGCATTTTACAAGAGGAAATATAATTAATATTAGAGTGGTGCGTTGATATGGTCTAGACCAAGAGGCAATCCCTTTCATTCTCCTGTGGATTTTCCAAAAAGTATTAAGCGTGGAAGACACAGCCAATAAAGTTGTCATATTTGTTATGCTCGAAATCAATAGTTGAACGATTTACTATGTTTTATGACCAAACAACAAGAAGCAAAGCCTACTTACTCTTGTGCAAGATTTTTAAATCAACACAATTTGCCCTTAATGAATGCAATTATTTGCCTTAATCCTCAATTTAAAATATTATTCTTATGAAAAAAAAAACAAGTTGAGTAAGCACTTTTCTAAATTAGGAAAAAAATAAACTTGTAATATCTCGTGTAAGTTGTGATGTATATACAGTATAATATTTTCCAATGGAGCTTTTGTTTATGATCTAAATGCAAAAATTTATGTAACCTAAAGGAGTTGTGAAATTTTATACCATTTTTCATATTTATATGAAAAAGCTCGTAAGCCTTAACATACAGGTGAAAAAATACAATCACTAGAAAATTTATAGTGATTGATATCTATAATACAACTAATAATCTTATATGTAAATATTTAATTGTCCTGATACATATATCTAATGTTATTAGCTCTTATCAAGCTCATGATGGTTTGTAATCATGAGCTTGTCACAAAGACATTGAAATGTGGAAGAAGATAAAAACTTGGTTTTGACCAAAAAAAAAAAAAAAAAAGAAAGATAAAAAATTGGTCATAATATTAGCAATTTGAAGTGTAGAACAAAATGGATATTAGCCACTAAGTCATGAACAAAATGCACTATAAGAAAAGCAAGAATTAGCGACGGAAAAGAAACTGTTGCAAATTATCGGCGGAAAATCAATTTCTGTTGGTAACATTGACGGGAAAAATTTCGTTTAGCGGTGATACTAATATCTGTCGCTAAATATGGAGGAAAATCATCTCGACAAAATTTGCGACGGACTCTAGAGACGGTATAACATGCCCATCGGTAAAGAAGG
>JANZLH020000079.1:1851662-1865972 GCA_026770325.2 Erythroxylum fimbriatum | reverse complement strand
AGTGTATCCGGTCCAAGGATTTGAGTTAAATGGATTAGTTTAGGCTCAATTCCATTAAACTCTCCTCCAATAGGCTTAGAGCTCCCATCTTCTCGAGATAAAAGCCCACATGCGTACAAAGAGCCTCTTTGGAGTAACTACGGCCTCAACCTACCTGGAAATATAATCAACTCCAACCAATATGTAAGTGTTACCTAAGGAGGATAGGAATGGTCCCATGAAATCCAAGCCACACACATTGAATATCTCCACCTCTACGATGTTTCCCACTCTTTGACACCTATCACACTTCAGCACAAAATCTCGAGCATCCTTGAACAAGGTTGGCCAATAGAATCCACACTCCAAGATCCGGGCAACAGGCTTGTTAGCTCCATAATGCCCTGCATAAAGTGAGCTATGACATCGCATCAAAATTTTCGGCATTTCATCTTCAGGGACACACATACGACTTACACTATCAACATATGCCTTATAAACTACATGTTCATCCCAAATATAGCAAGAACATTGAAACAAAAAACGCTTCCTTTATTGATATGAGAGATCAGAAGGGAGAATACCACCTAAGAGGTCGTTTGCAATATCTACAAACTAAGGAAGAAAAGGATTGCCTACCATCATTAAAGCCTCATCAGGAAAGCTCTCCTCGATTTCCTTTTCTTCCTCATGGTGTCACCCTTCAAGTCGTGATAGGTGGTCCACTACAACATTTTCTGCTCCTTTCTTATCTTTAATCTCAATGTAGAATTCTTAGAGCAGAAGCACCCACTAGATGAGCCTAGCCTTGGCATCCTTTTTGGCAAAAAGATATTGTAATTTTGCGTGATCTGTAAAAACAAGAACATGTGAGCCTAAAAGCTAAGAACGAAATTTCTCATATGCAAATACCACAACAAGCAACTCGTTTTTTCGTAGTTATGTAATTCAGTTATGCTTATGTCAAGGTCTTGCTTGTGTAGTAGATGGCGTGCAACCTCTTTTCCTTCCGCTGGCCAAGGGCACAACCAATGACATGATCACTTGCATCACATATAATCTCAAAGGGAAGAGACGAATCCAGTGACGTCAAAATGGGTGCTGTTGTAAATGTCTTCTTTAACCTGCTAAAAGCATCCAAACAAGTATCATCAAACACAAAGGCACATTTTTAACTAATAAAAGAGTCAAGGGTCTAGTGATAAGAGAGAAATCCTTTATGAACTGTCTGTAAAACCCTGTATAACCAAGGAAGGCTCGGATGCCCTTGATGTTGGTGGGAGGTAGTACCTTTTCAATTACTTCGGTCTTAGCTCGATCCACTTCAATCCCCTTGCATGAGATCTTATTGTTCAATACAATTCCCTCTTAGACCATGAAATGACACTTCTCCAAGTTCAAAACTAGATAAGACTCCTCACATCTTTGAAGCACTCTGTCTAAATTAAACAAGCAATGATCAAAAGAATCTCCAAACACAGAGAAGTCATCCATAAATACCTCCATGAAGTTCTCATTCATGTCTGCAAATATGGTCATTATGCACTTTTGGAATGTGGTAGGTGCATTGCATAAACCAAAGGGCATCCTTCGATAAGCGAAAGTCCCATAAGGACAAGTGAAAGTTGTCTTCTTCTGATCCTGTGGGTAGATAAACATTTGATTGTACCCTGAGTATCTATTAAGAAAACGGTAAAATGCATGGCTAGCCACCCTCTCAATCATTTAGTCCACAAAAGGTAAAGGGAAATGATATTTCTTGGTGGCCAAATTGAACTTCCGGTAATCAATACACACTCTCCAACCTGTGACAGTCCTAGTAGAAATCTTTTCACCTTTTTTATTTTCTCTCATTGTTAGGCCTCCCTTCTTAGGCACACATTATACCGGACTCACCCACTCACCATCTAAAATAGGGTAAATAATTCCTGCATCCAAAAGCTTCACTACTGCCTTCTTCACAACCTCTTGCATGTTTGGATTTAACTTTCTCTATCACTCCCTCACTGCCTTACATCCTTCTTCTAGGTTAATCCTATACATCACCACATTGGGGCTAATCCCCCTAATATCATAACTTTTCCACCTCACGGTTATCATCCTTTTCCTAATGGTCTCCACCACTTTCTCTTCTTACTCATAATCTGTAACATCTCATTTCCTACGGGGAGATTAAAATAGTAAATATAAGAAATTATTGGGAGATTAGAAATGCATTTCAGGCTCATGCATAATATGTCATACACATACATATGAATAATAAATTCTTACACATGCAAATAATTGTACATGCATTCATGGATAATTCCAGGCAAATTGAATTGAGTTGTGATGTATTAGGATTTTTGAATTTATTATACTAGAAATTTTATTGGTGATTGTTATATTTTTAAATTTTGGTAAATTTTAAAAATAATTTCGGAGACTTTTGATTATTATGGGATTAGGAAAAATGCCACTTGACAAGGAAATTGATGTATGAAAAATAGAAATAGGAAATCAAATGATAATGGAGATAATTGGAATGTAAGGAGGTAGTTAATGGAACTAGTTCAAATAGAACTATTTAGTTTGGGAAATTAGCTAAGAGTGTAAGAAGTGTACAAGTGTCCTAGTTAAAGTTTTAAATTTTCTTAACCTTGAAAGACAAGTTACTGTTCTTGTCTTCATCTCTCTCGTAGCTTCTTCACTTCTTCTTCTTCATCATTTTCATTTTCTTCAATCACTACAACATCAACTTTGAAGATCACACTTTCCTCCATTTGCTACTGACATTTTGCTATCTTTCTTCCTCATTGTCACTAAAAACCTATCCCTACCACCTTTAGAAGATGATGAATGTGTGATGCTTGGGAGCTAGGGCTAGTGTTGTTTTTGAAGATTCTGAGGTAAAACCAAGTAAGTTATGCTTTAAATGTCATAGGTATTGTTAAATGAAACTAGAATGATGAGAAATGTAGGATTGATGACTTGATTTTATGAGTTGTGTGTGTGTGACGTGGATGGTGTAAAATCTGGAAAGTTTGAAAATGATTGGCTGGAAAATGTTCATTGAGTATGCTTCGGTCTGTTAGCCATAACTTTTTTTCCAGTTATCCAAATGAGATGATTCTTAGTTTGGATTAAAATAGAGACATATGACTATATTTCTCATGAAGACATTGAATTTAATTCTGTCTCTAAGAGTCTCAAAATTGTCATGAAGTTGAGAACTAAGTGTAGTACATTGGTGGATGAATATAAAATTTGTGTTATGACTTCAGGAGAAAAATTGTATTGATCTAGGCTAAATTGGACAAAGTTGTTTTCTAGAAAGTTGTAGCTTATCTTTCTAGATTTCCAACGGTATATAGTATGAAATTTTGGACATCTGAGTTGAAAGTTATGATCTTTATAAGTGGAGATGCTCTAGAGAGTATAGTTAGTGATTCAGAACTTTTGGTGATGTGAGAAAGACCCTGTAGAAACCTTCCTTCTTATGCACTGTAGACTGAATCATCTAGTGCACTGTAGACTGAAACCTTCCTTCTTATGCACTGTAGACTGAATCATCTGGTGCACTGTAGACTGAAACCTTCCTTCTTATGCACTGTAGACTGAATCGTCTGGTGCACTATAGACTGAAACCTTCCTTCTTATGTATTGTAGAATGAATTGTCTGGTGCACTATAGACTGAAACCTTCCTTCTTATGCACTATAGATTGAATCATCTGGTGCATTGTAGAATGAAACCTTCCTTCTTATGCACTATAGACTGAATCGTCTAGTGCACTGTAGACTGAAACCTTCCTTCTTATATACTATAGACAGAATTGTCTGGTCCAATTTTGACCCTCTAGATGACAGAATCTATCTTCAAGCACTTCTTGAAAGTTGTAGATCTATGAGTCCTATTTCAAACCGTATAAGAATGACTTTGATCCGATATCTCTAGAGAAGGTTATGCCAATTGTTCCAAATCGTTTGATCTTTCATCTACGTGCATCTGCCTTATTGTCTGGTCCAATTTTGACCCTCTAGATGACAGAATCTATCTTCAAGGTCTTCTTGAAAGTTATAGATCTATGAGTCCTGTTTCAAACCATCTAAGAAGAACCTTGATCCAATATCTCTAGAGAACGTTATGCCAATTGTCCCAAATCATCTAACCTTTCATCTGGCTTCGTCAGACCTTTCATCTGGGATCGTCTATCCTATTGTCTAGTCCACTTTTGACCCTCTAGCTGACAGAATCTATCTTCAAGGTCTTCTTAAAAGTTGTAGATCTATGAGTGCTCTTTCAAACCGTCTAAGAATGACCTTGATCTAATATCTAAGGGGAAAGTTATGGCAATTTTCCTGAGAGAGGTTTAACATGATTGAGGACAAAACCTTTTTTGATTCTTTCGGCCATAACCTTATTATCCGACCTCCAAATGCAGTGATGATTGAACCAATAGATTCCTAACAAATTTTTCTATATCTACATAAAAATTAGTAGCATTATGAATTGATTTTAAAAATTTGATTGAAGGAAAGTTAGGGAATATGTTGGAATAGTATGAGCTGGTATGATTTCACTACACATACTTCGGTATTTTGAATATATCTGAATCTTTAGGGTTCCAAATGAGATGAATTTTAATGTAGAGTAAACTAGAGAAATAGACTTACAAATCATATGAGAGGTTGAATTGTAATTTCATCTCTAAGATGTTAAAGCTCTGGATGGAAGTTGTGCATAGTATATTGTTTAAGGATAAGAATAGTCTGAATATGTTCTACATATAGCTTTCAAATTAGTGAATCAAATTGAATGATTTTGGTGTCATTAGAAACTTAAGACAATGGGGAACATTTTTCTAGAAGATAGTATTGTCAAATTACTTCATTTACATTGTCTAATTGATCATGAAAAATAGACCCGAAGGTCTAGAATTTTGGAGAATTTATAAGAAGAAATGAGAGTTTTAATAATGTGTGATCATGTAATGTTATTAACATTAATGAGTGAATTGTTGGTATTAAAGTACCAAAGACACGTGTATAATGGAGATGAAATGGTTCATATGATTAAAGTTGTGATTCAAAAAGAGGAGTAAAGTATATCTGGTAAAAGTGGATGAGAAATGAGTTATTACGAAAGCCAATAATGCTAAAAATGAGAATATGAAAAATGTGAAATTTGATAATATACCCGGGATTGTGATAAACATGTATTATACATATTCCATATCTACACATGTGCATAAATGAATGCTTATAATTGTGCAAAGTTATTAATGTGAGAGTGCAATGTGTATATTGCATAATTTGAATGTGCAGGATAAACGTTCGCATTTAGACGTTTCAAGAACTAGGAAGCCAATGCTAATCTGGAGTGTATTGTGAGTAACCTAGACGATTTTTCTCAATTACTGTTTGCGTAAATTGTGTTTTGAATTATAAATGAATGTGAATTGATGTGTTGATTCTAGACAATGAATGTCCGATGATTGTAATATGTGAATGTATTCTTGAAGTGCTTCTAAATGTGATCTCTGAATGTCGGACTAAGGTCTGATGAGAATGTGTATGAGAAAGTATAAATGAGATCATGTGACTAACTGAAAATACGTGATTGAATAAGAATATGTAAATGTGACTGATGCATTCCAGTGCATGAATGCATGAAACATAAAGGTAGTTGTGACCTGAGTAGCCACCGAAAAAGAGCTTTAAGCTTAGTTATGCGCATCAGACGCTTAGGCTCAGCATTTAATGAGCCCGGTTTCCTTAACGGATACCGGACAGTTATCAATGAGCCTGGTATCTCCAATAGATACGGGACAGTTATCAATGAGCCTGGTATCCACAATAGATACGGGACAGTTTAGGCACTCGGTCACAACAAGGTAACAAATGAAAAGTGGGTCTCATGTGCACTACATTTATACGTGATATGTGTACCTTATATGATTGAAATGATTATGATGATTGTCCTAAAAATGAAGTGTGATAATTCGTGAAAATGCAAATATGTGAATAAATTGTTACGTTTATTGATGTGATGCATGAATTGAGTGAACCATCGATAATGGTCACTCACTGAGTTTGCAAAACTCACCCAAAATATGCAATTATTTTTCAGGCTCAGTAGAGTACCCCATTGGGCAAACGAGAGCACAACTACTGCATTCGAGTAAGAGGTAGAGATCGGGATCAATTGGCGTCTGCATATATACTTTCTTATTTGTGTATTTCCACAATTTTTGTATAATGTGTATTTGAATATGTTTCTGTAAGTAATAACTTTCCAAAATGGAAAGGTTTTAAATGAAATTGATCAAAGTGTGATAATAATTGTGATTTTGAGTTTTATGAAATAAAAGTATGGGCCTGATTTGATTATTGATTCTGCATATGTGATTGATTAAATTGAAAAAAAAAATTGTACTTAGTTTTGAATGTTTGATCAATTGACTTTTCTAGCATGTCATCCTTGCGGGATTCACACTCGGACATCACTTAGATGTTGGGTACGTGTTTTGTGATAGTGGGGTGCTACATAACCAATTGGTTGGAGGTAATGATGGGTGGGGTATGGTTCTTACCTAAAAAGTTGTATCTTAAGTGGGAAGGTCAAGGTTTCATCTCTAAAGTGGGGGGCTTAACAATGGAAGGTGGTTTGGGTGTATCTGTTATCTCCAACTTCTCTAGCTCGACTTCCTCACATAATTTATCTTCTCTCACACTCTCATTCCTATGCACTTCAATAAATTCATTAACTTCCTCTTCAACCTCCTTCCTACACTCATCCATAACATCAATTTTCATACATGCAATACCATCCAATTGTTTCTTCAAAGATTTAGACATGTTAAATTCAACCTGCTCATCACCAATTCTCAAAACAAGTTTTCCTTCATGCACATCAACTAATGCCCTACCAGTATTCATAAAGGGCCTACCCAAAATTAATGGATAATTTCTATCAACTTCAAAATCCAAAACAACAAAATCAATAGGAATGATAAATTTATCTGCTTTTACCAACACATCTTTTACAACTCCAAATGGCCTCTTGATGGATTGATCTGCAAGTTGAATTAGCGTGGATGTTGGCTTGACCTCTCCTAGTCCTAATTTCCTGAAAACAGATAAATGTATTAAGTTAATACTTACACCTAAATCACATAAGCATTTAGAGTTACCGTCTGATTGTCCTCCCAAGTGCGTTTCGTATGAGTATGTCCTTAAGAAACTTTGCATACTTAAGTATGCATTCTAAGGCTTCCACAATGACAAGTTAATCTGAGGCTTCTTCAGTTTCTGCAAAAACTTGAAAAACTGAGTACCCACTTGATGTTGTCTCACTCTTTGTAGATATGGAAGTTTAGGCTTGTAGGGTGGTGGTGGTATATAAGGCCTCTCTTCTTCTATCTCCTTACATTTCCCCTTTTCTTGGCTATCTTTTTGCACACTTGGTTCCTCCACCTGCTTGTCACTTTGAAGTGTAATAGCCTTGAATTGTTCCCTTGGTTTGACCTCAGTATTACTTGGTAGGCTACTTGCACTTCTAAAAGACAAAGCATTAGCAAGTTAACCTACTTGTACCTCCAAGCTATGGATGGATGGGGCATGTTCTTCACAATCTGATTTAACTTTTCCTCCATCCTATTTTGACTTTCCTCCTGGCTCGAAAACATCCTCTTTTGGTTCTCTTCTTGATCTACAATTTTGGACCCCAAGACATCCATTAGCTTGCCCATTTTGCTCTCCAAAGATCTAAGTCGGTCTTGCTGAAATCTAGGAGGTCCTTTCGGTCTTGCTTGGACACTTGTATTGTTAGTACTCCAAGAGAAATTTGGGTGGTTTTTCCACCCTAGATTGTAAGTGTTAGAGTATGGATTGTTACCTCTTTATGGTTGGCCCAAGTAATTTACCTATTCTATACCGCTGGCTCCTAACAAGAAACATTCAGTTGTGCCATGGTTGTTTTTCCCACATAACTCACACTGTAATTGCATAGCTTTGGCTGTAGATGAAGATGCTCCTTGCATGTTGCTCAACTGCTTGGTGAGGGCTGTGATTAGTGCCTGTAAATCTGTAATGGAGTCAATTGGGATCATACCTTTTTGCTCCTTTTGCCCCTGTCTAATCCTCTCACTTAACCACATACAATTATTTCTCGCCAACTCTTCCAAAAGATCATGAGATGCATCAATAGTTTTTCTCATTAGAGAACCTTTAGCAGCTGCATCTATGGTTCCTCTTGTGAGCTAATTTACACCATTGTAGAATGTTTGCAAAAGGAACTCTCTCGAAAGGTTGTGGTGGGGGCAGCTTCTCTGTAATTATTTAAACCTCTCCTAGGCTTCATATAAAGGCTTCCCATCACTTTGTTGAAAATTTGTGATTTCCTTTATGATTCTTGTTGTCTTGGTCAAGGGGAAGTATTTAGCAATGAATGCTTGAGCTAGTTGTTCCTAAGTAGTGATCTGCCCTGAACTAAGTGAGATATACCATGCCTTTACCCAATTTCTCAAAGTGAAAGAAAACAATCACAACCTCACGACATTGTCAGACATCCCATTAAACCTGAAGGTGTCGTAGATCTCTAAAAAATTTGCAAGATGGGTGTTGGGATCTTTTTTGGACAGCCCATAAAATTACACACTACTCCGAAGTTTGTTGAAGAGTGCCGATTTGATCTCGAAATTATTAGCTTGAATCACTAGCCTTGAAACTCTTTAAGGACTTAAACCTAGCCTCATAAAGTCTAACAATGTCCTCTCAACTCCTCTTTGCTCTCCTTCTTCTGCCATATTTCTTTGTATATTTTCTTGGCACTTCACTCTTCTCAACGATCGTTCATTCCTTATGATATCTGATAACTCTTCGTCACTAAATTCAGTAGACGTTTGCGTGCTCCTTGTGTTCATGCACCTGCAATTACACAAGGAAAAGTATAAAAAAAACTCTTAAATCAAAGTAACCCAAACTAAACAAGATGCTAAACAAGCAATCCCCTGCAACGACGCCAAAAAATTACCGATTGTAAAACAAACTACTAGTTTTACGCTCAAGACCGCAAGTATACGGATCGTAACTTGTAGTGAAAAGCGGATATCGATCCTACAAGGATTGTGTTTAGACACCACTTAATTCAAGTTGGTCTTTGTTTTTAGAACCAATTTTAATGAATATAAACTGAAAAATTAAACTAAATCAAGCAACTAACAATGAACAAATGATAAAGAAAAAGTGCAGAAACTTGGAATTCAAGATTTAACAATTAGAGATCATTTTGTACCTTTCTTATCTCCCTCCTACCTTGTTAATTAAATTGTGCCTTAACTAAGATGTACTAATTTATTAACTACCCTCTCTTAAGGTGTAATTAATTGTCCCTAGTCAAATTAATGGAGATGATTAAGCAATCTCTCAATCTACAAAATCAGTTCACCAATTCAACTAGTTATGAAGTTATCCTATGGGTATTCAACTAATTAGCCAAGATCTCTCTAACCAATCAATTAACTTGATGAATGTAGGTCTATAGAGTGCCAATTCTCATTATATAGCCCTACACAATTTACCCAACTCAATTTCTCAATATATTGCAAGGTATAAGCTCAACATTCATCAAAGCGTCATTCATTCAAATCAACAAAATAGGAGTTCAACAAGTAGTTCAAAAGTAATCTCTACAAATAACTCAGCCACTCATAATGTCATTAACATCGCCAACAACCAAACAATCCATAATAAAGATGCTAGAAGAGAAAAATGAAATAAGAACTAGATGAAGCAAGCTCCTCCTCTTATTTGCCCAAATCTAGAAAATCTGGAGTTGGTGTGCTCTTTGCCCAATTTGGAATGGAAATCTTGATTCTCTACCTCTCTCTAGGCTCTAAATATGTTTTTTAACTCAAAGAGGCAAGTTCTCATGACGCTCTCTTCGGCCCTAGGGATTTGTAGCCTTATATAGTCGCAAAAACCTAAAAATAAGTGAAACTCGAGTGTCTCTTCGGGTTAGGGATCCCACGATTGTGGGAATTAGCATGAATCCCTCGATCGTGGGTTCTTGTCTTACAATTCCTCCACTTACCTTCTCCTTTATTGGTCCCTAGCTCAATCACAAAGGTGGCCACCCTCCATTCCTACATCAAAATGATAAATTCTTACCTTAAATTAGCATCAAACATAAAAGAACAACCATGAAGATCAAACTAAACAAAAACATACAAAATAAGTACTAAAACGTAACAATAATAAACTATTATGCAAAAAAACACATGCCAAATACTTAGAAAACACATGCTAATGCACAACTGTCAAATATCATGCTATAAACATAACCTAATTAACACTCATCAAATTCTCATATATTTAAGTATTTACTTGTCCTTAGACAAATTAATTTCATCACTCTCAACTTAAATAGGTGTCAATTCTATGAAAGAATTTAATAAATCAACTTAATCAAGACTCTGCATTATTCATTCAATTGCAGAGTTCATCAAATTGCTAATCATTTAACTATTTACTTTAAGTCATAAACCAATTCAATTCATTCCACAATCCTTCAAATTTTAACTCAATCCATATAATTCAACCTAATTCGTGAAGCAAACATATATGAGAAACATAATTCAACTTTCAAACATTTTTATAACCCTTATTAAAAGAAAACCAAAGCATTATCTTTAAATTAACACATTAATAATTAAAAACTTATTTGAAAAGTCAACTAACTTTTTCACATGAGAATAAGCATCTTTTTATGAATACTCTTGGTTATTCAATTAAGTCCCCATTTTAAATGACTACTAACACCAGTCATTAACTTCAATATTTACATAGTTAGAAGCTAATATAGTGAATTTATTCAATGCTAACTTTTTACGAATTTTGATTTCTTTCTTATGGGATACTAAGAATGCTTAAAAATGTTTCACTTCTAACTCATATATGTCTAAATTTTATTTAAAGTATCATAATGCAAATAAAATATTTATTTTTAAAATTAATAAAGTAAATTAAAATTAATTTAATCATCAATCCTCATTATTATTTACCTAAACAAATCAAATCAAAATAATAACCAAATTTATAATGAATCATCTCAAATAATACTTTTTTATTGTTAAAAATTTCCCAAATTTGTTCCTTATTAAGTTAATTCTAACAAACTTGAAAAGCATAAGTAATTAATTAATTCCCTCCCCACATTTGAGTTGTATATTGCCCCTAATGTAAAGACATATAAAAACAATAAAAATTTTAAAAATGAGGGAAAAGAGGATAAGATAACTAATACTCACCAAATAATAACAAACTTTATGGTTACATTATGAGAATTACAAACTAATGGTATATCTCACCATATAATAATGAAAGAACATTAAAGTACACTTAAATACATCCTAATTAGATCTTAAGTACTTTAATAAACTATCAGGTCTTACACGGGATCTCTCTTCACATAATTACCAATTTGTTTAGTTACGGGTTCTCTTGAATCGCCTAACTCTCATTAATCCAATCCAATCGCTTTTTATTCAGTTCACCTTCTCAGTTTATTACCGAATTATGCAAGAAACACAACAAATCACAATTCCCAATTCAAATAACACAAAATCAACTCGGATAATATTATATCAAAATAAAATCCCAACAGAGAGTTTAGAAGAACATCAAAATTCCAAAGCTTATCATCATACTATCCATCTTAATTCTATACATAAATAAAATCGAAACGAAAAGGAAATAATGACTTGGAATAGATGATGGAAAGTAGCGACATCAAAAAACCTCTTAATCTGGGAAGCACGTCGAGTCAGCTTCGTCTTCCCCTTCTTCCTCTTCCTTCTTTTTCTTTCTCTCTCTCGGTATTCTCTCTTTAGGGTTTCAAGTTTGGTTACACGAAAAAGCTCTCTTTTTCTCTTCACTTATTGTTCTTTAAATAGTCTTTTATGTTTTGGGTAACCTTAGGGTTTTTTTGGGAGTCAAAAGGTCCAAAAATTCCCTCGAAACGTGAAGTTTGTAAGTGTCTGCGCATCTGCCTGAAGCAGTCCATGATCGTGGCTCACATCTGAGCCTTTTGTCACAATCGTGGCATGCAGGTTATGATTGTGGGCCATTCTTGGGGCTTCTGTCATGATCATGGCATGCGTAGGCCTGTGTTTTATCCTGGGTTCCTTTTGAAACTCCTTTATTCTTCAATATTGATCCTGAAACACTATCAAACACATCAGAGTACCTAAAAAATATAATATTTAAGCTCAAAAACTTTTACTAACCCATAAAACACTTAAAACACAAATAATTAACAAACTAACACAATTATAACCTAAACACATACTAAATGATTGGATTAACAGCTAAACACATATCAAACTATGCCTTAAAACATGATGTCATTTACACTTATCACATCTCCACACTTAAACATTTACTTGTCCTCAAGCAAACAAAACAATAAACAACACAGAATCACAAAGCACACAATGCAATAATCAGATAATGGTTTCAACTTCATGAAACAAATTTAACTCTAAACATAATCATTCACGTTGTTCCAAATCATTAACATGCAAAATCCACGTCTAGGAGCTCTGGACTAAATATAAATATTAATCAAAACTTAAATGTCAAGTTCATTCACCCCTTTCAATTGTACATTCACATTAATAATTATTTGGTCAATCAACTCTGCAACTACTCCTAAGTATGTTTTCATGAAAAGTTAAGCTACTGACAAATTCGGTAGGTTTTATTAGAAAACATTTTTTACCTTTTGTGGACATAAACCTAGTCTTTTTACACGGAGACAAACATTGGTGATGAATGTTGATCCGATTACTCGACTAAGTCATGTTTTTAGTAACTTGCTTGGATAGAACGTCATTATAGTCTTTTGACGTGAAGGCACACAAATGTGATGCGTGTTGATCCGGTTACTCAGCTATATCACGTTCTCAACTAGTTACTGGCTCTATTTATAACCCGACGACCAGTGCAATAGTTATTTATTTAAAATTTACAAACACTTTTTCTTTTTTCTTTTTTTATTAATGCCTACCTTGTTGCTTTAGCTACTAATTTTTATGAAAAATACTATCAAAGCTACTTAGTTGAAATACCTAATTATGAATGAATGTGACAACTTATAGGGTGATAAATGTGACAACTTATAGGGTGATAAATTAACACTGAGTCCTAATTAACTTGTATATTTTAGCCAAAGAACCCAGATCACTAATTTAGTGAGCTAATGATTCTTCACAACCTAATAGATTATGTTCAAAATTAAATCTATTTCATTCCATCTATTACATTCACATAATTCACAATATGCAACCTAAACACACTAACATAACAATATGCAAAATTCTCACTCAAAGCAAAACATGTAACCATACTTTAGTAACACATTGTCCTCAATGTGAGAAGGAGACAAATAAACACACAAAAGGGGGAAATCAAACACAATATATGAAAAGCAAAAACAACAGTAGAAACTAAATGGGTTAGAGCATTAACTCATGGTGAGGCGGGGATGGTCTCAAAGGTGGCAGTTATACGCCTTGAGCTTTGAAATATTGATGAATCCAACGTATATCCTAGCTCTGATGTCGTTGTGTGCGAGTCATCTCCTTCATCATCTTAGAATTTTTCGCAAGTGTGTCTATAATTGTTTTGGCGTTGACAGACATTGAATGGAGCACCTTCTTCTAACCAGTTCTTCTATTTCTTCTTCCTCTGCGGACTCCTCACTAGTCGAGTCCTCTTCTGCTTACTAAGGTGGTGCTGCGCTAGAACTTGCCTGATTGGCCCTGATCTTCACATGAGATTTTTGGCTAATGTCTCGAAGTTCCATGTTATGGGAATTTAAGATTTCAGTATGCCACAAGTAATGGTGATTTAGAAAATCAGGGAGGTGGATGGTTAAACCACTACAATCTACACCATAGTACTTAGCAATGGTAGAACCCAAGTAACCTATACCCAAATTATTGTGCCTCTTATATAGAGTCGTAACAATAGCATTCACAATATGTATCTGTTAAGTCAAAATTTTGACTTCTCGAATAAAGTAATTTTGATGATAAACAAAAGAAACAAAAGTGAATACAAAGTAAAAAACAGACGAAAGCAAAAGCAGAAGAAAGAGCAAAAGCAGACGGAAGCAAAAGCAGACGGAAGCAAAAACAGACGGAAGCAAAAGCAGACGGAAGCAAAAGCAGACGGAAGCAAAAACAGACGGAAGCAAAAGCAGACGATGCGAAAGCAGACGATGAAAAAGCAGAACAAAGAAAATCGAAGCTATCAGTATATGGAAGTTACGGAGCGCAACTGCATAA
>JANZLH020000079.1:1833995-1844985 GCA_026770325.2 Erythroxylum fimbriatum | reverse complement strand
GTTTTTGATTTGTCAAAGACCATTTGACACATGAATTTATGTAACAACAAGTGCTCATGGCTTCATATAATGTTGTTGTGGGCATTTTTTACATCAAACCTCTCCAGCCTAGTGAGCTCATTCCAATAGTAGGAAGTACGAAAGTCATCTTGCTGATCAACAATGGAAGATTCAGGACAACTGCAAATATCACTCATAATTTCAAGGTTCAGCTCCTAAGGTTGTCCCTACAACCTAAACCATATTTCCTTAGGATTACTGGTTTCGAATTGAAGGGAAGTAAAGAATTTGAGGGTGAGCTCCTAGTAGATAAGATATTGGAATTGTATAAATTTGCTCTACTGAATTCTTGTTGCTAAATTCTCAACCCTATCTTAGAATTCTAGCCTATCTAGAGTAGCAAAATCGAAGTATTTCGAGAATACTATTTGCTTAATACTAAGGGATTGGAATTGAATACTTTCCTCCTCTAAGTAGATTGGGAAGGTAGTTTCAAAATCTGCTGCCCTGTTCCTTCACCCATGGCCTAAGACTTGATTTTTTCCCGATGATTGGTTACACTTCACTGACTGCTTAATGCACAACATAATGGACTGCAAGTAGGTGGAATTTGGAAGAAGGTGGAAGTTTGAAAGTTGATTAGAGAGAAGGGAGAGCATTTGGAGGTTCTAAAGTTAGAGAGATAAAGTTAAAATGAAAGTGAACGAAAAAATGAGGTTAGAAATGAATATATATATATATATATATATATATATATATATGAAGGAAGGGTAAAATGGTAAAAAATTCAGCTAAAAGTCGCATGGGACATATTTACCCTACCGCAGGCTATGATCATAGCCTGCAATAATGTCAGCATTTCTAATTTTTTTCGTCTTTCATCATTATACACACCCCCTAAGATCCTTTCCTAACTTCTTTTTAACATTATTACCTCATTACACTTTCCTTCTTGATCATCTTTATCAAAATTAATGCCCTATGTTTCCACAATATTTATTTGGAACCTAAACAATCTAATTGGGGAATTCAAAATATCTGAAATCAAGGAAATAATCAGTAATTAAAAAAAAACCATGAGTTGCCTCCCATGTAGCGCTTCTTTTAACGCCATTAGCTTGACGCTCTTCTTTACTTAAGGTGGTTTAAGAAAATTCTTTGATGGTGACTCAGTTGTCAATCTCATAAAATGTATATACACCACCTAGTTGCTTATCTCGCCTCCTTCTTTTTTTTCTGATTCTTTCTTCTCCTTCTTTTGCGAGATTTATTCTTTTTCAAGGAACACTTTTGATCATCATTCTTCTCTTTTTCGCCACCAAAATCCATTCCCTTCATGATGGTCATGGGATGGAGAGGATTTTTTTCATTCTCGGTTACAATGAAAGACACGTGTTCCTCTCCTTCCCTTAGAATTAGCTCACCCCTATCTATATCAATAATTGACCGGGAAGTGGTTAAAAATGGCCTCCTGAGGATAATTGGGGTTTTCGCGTCTTCTTCTGTGTCCAGTATGAAAAAGTTCATGGGAAAAGTAAACTTTTCCACTCGAAAATGTAAATCATGTACGATACCCTTTGGATGATGAGTTGATTTATTTGTCGTTTTTACAAGTATCTTAGTGGGGACTATCTCACCGAACCCCAGCTTCTGATATAAGGAATACAACATCATGTTTATGCTCGCTCCCAAATCTGTGAAGGCTCTCTTTATTTTGACAACCTTAATAATGCAGGGGATATAAAAATCCCTTGGATCCTCCTTCTTTGGAGGCATCTTCAATTTATTTTCTTCCTCCAATTCTTTTTCCACCTTTCCCGTTATTAATTCCACTAGTGTAAGTTATGCTTCCAGTTGCTCGATCATGTCTGTAACTTCGTTCAACTCAACTTCCTTAGATTTCTTCATGGCTTTGATCGAGAATGGAATTGGGGATTGGTACTTTTTATCTTACGCAAATTGTACATTGTCAGCAGAGAGTCTTCTTTATTCTCTTACACCTCTGCCTTCCCCTTGTCTAAAAATGAGTTTTGCTTTCGTTGTTCCAAAATGGGGTAGGGTTTTTATGTTGATGCATCTGGGTTGTTTGTAATTTTGGTTCACTTAAAAAAAACATTCTTATCAAACTTATTCTTGTCCTTCCCTTCATTGTCTTTATTTTAGAGTGAATCCTCCTCAGGTGCTTGTGTAATGGACATGATTTGTTCTTTTGAATTGGACTCGGTGTTACTTGGAAGGGTTCTTGCATTTCAGGTCGTTATTGCTTCTGCCAATTAACCTACTTGGACCTCCAGGTTATGTATCGAGGAGGCATGATTTTTTGTAACTTGCTCAAACTTGCCTTCAAGCCTCTTATGTGCATCCTCCTTACCTCCAAATTTTCTTAAAATTTTGTCCAGTTTGGATTCCATCGAACTCGGTTTATCTTACTGGAAACTTGGTGGTCCTTGAGGTCTAACTATCCTCCAACGTTGTTTAATCAAGAGAAGTTTAGGTAATTTTTCCACCTCAGGTTGTATGTGTTGGACTAGGGATTATTTCCCCCTCCTCGACCGTATTGGGTTCCTATGTATTTTACTTGCTCTAATTCATTATCTTTCATCAAAAAGCAATTGATTGTATCATGATCCATCTGCCTACAGAGCTTACACTTCAGTTGAACAACTTTTACTGTATTTAAGGATGAAGCCTTCATATTATTTAGCTGTTGAGTTAAATTATCAATTTTAGCCTGGATTTTTGTCATTTGATCGATAACTATAACTCATTTTTGCTCACGGAGAGTTATGGGTTTCTACTCCACTCGTTCGTCTATAAATAGCTATTACTCGCCATTTCTTCTAACAACTCTTCTGCTTCATCTACTGTCTTCCTCATAAGTGATCCTCCTAAACCTGCATCATTTGTGCCTCTTGTATGTTTATATAATGTTTGCAAAATAAATTCTTTAGGTGGGTTACGGTATGGACATTTTCTTTGTAAGTCCTTGTACCATTCCCATGCTTCACAAATCGATTCCCCATTACCCTACTGAAAGTTTGTGATCTCTTTCATAGTCTTCGTAGTCTTGGTAATGGGAAAGTACTTATCTAAGAAGGCATTAACTAATTGGTCCCAAGTGGTGACATTAATCGAGTTGAGGGAATGACACCAAGCTTTTGGTCTATCCCTTAAGGTAAAAGGGGAAGAGTCTCATTCTTACGGCATCTTTTGACATTAGATGATAACAGAAGGTATTGCAGATTTCAAGGAAATTGATAATATGTGTGTTCAGGTCTCCATTCATTAATCCATAAAATTGCACATTTTGCTGAAGCATATTTAGAAGGGCTGGTTTGATTTCAAAGGAAGCTGCTTGCACGGGTGGCCTAGCTACACCTTGATTAGTTACATTGAAGCCTGGTCTCTTAAAGTCCATAAGGGTTCTCGGTTGATGCTATTAGTTTGCTCCTTAATCCAAATCTCACTGAAACCCCTCAGCTATTGTTTTTTTTACAATTTGTTCTTCTTCTTTAAGCCAAGCTCTTCCAATTAAACATTCTAGAAGAGTGATGTCAAGCTCTACAGTTTCAGTTATGCAACTCGAACTTTTTGTAACTCTTGTTTTCATGCAAGAGCAAGGACACAAAAAAAGGGAAGAACAAAAAAACTTAAAACTAACTAAAATGCCTTAGACTAAGAGAACTGAACTATTCTTCACCCTCCCCGGCAACAGCACCAAAAACTTGTTCATGTCGTTCGAGCTTTAAAATTTATAAGCCCTTAAATACCGCAAGTGCATGGGTCGCAACTATAGTATAAGAGATATCAAACCCATAAGGAGGAGGACTGATCTAATTCTATATTATCTAAGGCTAAAGAAATTGAAATAACGGAAATAAAGTTCACAAGTAAAGTAAATTCGAGAAATTGATTGGCAAGAGTTATAATTTAGAAATTAACACAAAAAGAAATGAAAGTTTTAGTAATGCAGAAACATAATGGAAATCAATCAAGAGAAATTAACCAAGTTATAAGAAAGGAGATTTTACCTATCATTAATGCTAACCTAGTCGAGTATGTGTTAATGGGGCGTTGATTCTAGACGATCCTAAGGCTGATTACTTTCTCTCGAGTTTTAACCATTAAACCCTAACTGGATTATGAAATTTGTAATCTCTCAATTAACAAAAGACTCATAATCCTAATTAGATCTAAAGCACTCTAATAAACTATTGGGTCTTATAAGGGATCTCTCTCCGCATAATTACCAATCTGATTAGTTATGGGCTCTATTGAATCGCCTAACTCTCATTAATCCGATCCGATCATTTTTTTTATTTAGTTCACCCTCTCAGTTTATCACCGAATTATGCAAGAAACGCAACAAATCACAATACCCAATTCAAAAAACAAAAAATCAAACCAGATAATATTAAATCAAAATAAAATCCCGAAGGAGAGTTTAGAAGAACATCAATATTCCAAATCCTATTATCATATTATCCATCTCAATTCTATACATAAATAAAATCGAAATGAAAAGGAAATAACGACTTGGAATAGATGATGGAAGGTAGCGACGTCAAAAAATCTCTTAATTTGGGAAGCACATCGAGTCAACTTCGTTTTCCTCTTCCTTCTTCTTCTTTCTCTCTCTCGATATTCTTTCTTTAGGGTTTCAAGTGTGGCTGCAAAAAAAGCTCTCTTTTTCTCTTCACTTATTGTTCTTTAAATAGTATTTTTATGTTTTGGGTAACCCTAGGACTTTCTGGGGTCCAAAAGGTTCAAAAAGTCCCTTGAAATATGAAGTTCGTAAGTGTTTGCGTATGTGCCCGATGCAGGCCACGACCGTGGCTCACATCTAAGCCGTCTGTCACTATCGTGGCATGCAAGCCACGATCTTGACAAAAGGCTCAGATGTGAGCCATGGTCGTGCCTACGTCAGGCACACACGCAGATCGCGGGCCATTCATGGAGCTTCTGTCACAATCATGGCATGCTTACCACGATCGTGGGCTAGTGTTATGGCTCAGGTTCCCTCCGAAACTCCTTCGTTCTTTGATATTGACCCTCAAACAGCAAACATATCAAGGTATCTCAAAAACATGATATTTAAGCTCAAAAACTTCTACTAACCCATAAAACACTTAAAATACAAAAAATTAACAAATTAACACAATTCTAACTAAATACATACTAAATGATTGAATTAACAGATAAACACATATCAAACTATGCCCTAAAACAGGATGCAATTTACACTTATCAATATGTAGTACTTAATTTGCTCTAAGTACATTTGTAGATCATAATTTCCTTAATGGACCAAAAGGAGAAAAATTCGGATGAAATTGTGGCATGAAACAAAGATTTGAAGCAACTAAGGACCTAAACGACCATGTACAGTGACTTTGTAAGTCTATATAACTATAAAGATTAAAGAATTCACTTTCTAATTGTTTGAAGTTACACGCCCATGTATGTTGGTGTCCATGTAAGTCTCCGTGCCTATGTAAAATTGTGAATTCAGGTGTTTTTTAGTATATATGATTTCCTACATGTTTGTGTATGTGACCATGAATATCCTAAAAATCCTAAAATTTACTATAAAAGGACATGAGCAGAGGCAAACAAAAGAGAGTCAAGTTTTTATTATATTTGAAGTCTTAAGACACATTTAAAGGTGTCAGTTTTAATCAAAGGATGAGGAAAACATGAAATATACGCCAAGAATTTTTTTAATTCCTATTTTATTTATTTATTTCGTGTGCCTAATGTAGGCCACGACCATGGCTCACATCTGAGCCTTCTGTCATGATCATGGCATGCTTGCCACGATCGTGGGCCTGTGTTATGGCCCGGGTTCCCTCCAAAACTCCTTTGTTCTTTGATATTGATCCTCAAACACTAGCCAACATATCAAGGTATCTCAAAAACATGATATTTAAGCTCAAAAAATTATACTAACCCATAAAACAATTAAAACACAAATAATTAACGAACTAACACAATTCTAACTAAATACATACTAAATGATTGAATTAACAGCTAAACATATATCAAACTATGCCCTAAAACACGATGCAATTTACACTTATCAATATCTAGTACTTAATTTGCTCTAAGGACATTTGCAGATCATAATTTCCTTCATGGACCAAAAGGAGAAGAATTCGGATGAAAGTGTGGCATGAAACAAAGATTTGAAGCAACTAAGGACCCAAACGAACTTGTACAGTGACTATGTAAGTCTATATAACTATGAAGATTGAAGAATTAGCTTTCTGATCATTTGAAGTTACACGCCTATGTATGTTGATATACACGATTGTGTATATTGTCCATGTAAGTCTCCGTGCCTATGTAAAATGTTGAATTCAGGTGCTTTTTAATATATACGATTTCCTACATATTTGTGTATGTGACCATGAATATCCTAAAAATCCTAAATTTTACTATAAAAAGACGTGAGCAGAGGTAAACAAAAGAGAGTCAAGTTTTTATTATATTTTAAGTCTTAAGACACATTTAAAGGTGACAGTTTTGATCAAAGGATGAGGAAAACATGAAATATATGTCAAGAATTTTTTTAATTGTTATTCTATTTATTTTTTTTAATTTTTAATTAGGAACCAAAAATTTGTCATCAAGGTTTGATAATAGAAAAAGGGTAATTACTAATATTTATAGTTTTCATAGGATTGACTTGTACTTTCCTGTGCTACTTATAGCTATGCCGTGCAATTGTGATAATTTTTAAATATTGATATAAACCAATATCAATCACCAAAAATACTATAAAACTATTAAATAACAAGCAAAACACATTGAATACACATGTATAATTATAGTCAAATAAGCATTTATCAAGGTGCCTGCGATTCATGATTGAACTATCCATCATTATAAATATCACAATGCATCACTAGCTCCGACTGAGCTACCAAATACATATTATCAAGCGTTTGTTTTAAAGCTTCCAATTTTCCTAAAAGGATCAATCTAACATGGTACATTAACCTCCGTATCATGCCATTGTGTTTAGTAGTTGTAATATCAAATACCTAAATCCTTATATTCAACCAACAAGTATAAGATCAAGAAAGAAAATTATAAAAATAAATATAAAAAATATTAGATTAATAAAATTAAAGTGTTCTTAATATTTTAGTCCATGATAACAACGTCAAAAACTTGATTGTGATAATGTGTATCTAATTAAAACTATACTATAGATCACTAAAAAAGTGCTCATATCATTTTTATAATATAGTTTAGGTGAATATAGATTTCGATCTCATGAGGACTAAAATTACTAGTACTAACTGTCATTCTATTATCTAACTTACAACAACAATAACAACAACAATAAACTAATGAAAGCTTCGATAATACGAGGGGTCTGGGGAGGTCTAGTAATACACAACCTTACCCTTAATTGGTAGAGAGGTTGTTTTTTATATTCTATTATCTATCCTAATAAAATAAATGATTATATTAAAAGAAAAAGAATGAATTAAACCAATATAAAGTACCAAACCAATGTAATGAATAAGATTGAAGCAACCTATAAATAATAAGATTTAGATAAGAGTTACACTAAAACCTTTCTATAATTATATTTATCTTGATTCAATGATTAAACCTATTTAATTGGATATATACAAAATTCTAAAGTTACAACCTTATTCTTTCTTAAGAGATATAACCCTTATCTTTTAGTTGATTGATTGAAATCTCTTTGTACCCAAAATCCCTAAGAATGTATTAACCTGTTTATGATTCCTATGTAGATTTGACTATAATCTAGAAGGTTTATTTGGTCTTATCTCTAGCATTCCATATAAATATTATTATTCATACCATGATTTATTCATACATATGATTTCTCAATCCTTATATATGAAGTTTAAAATTGAATCAAAACGTTAATATAGTTCAATTCAATACAATATAAACATGAATAATTCATAATAAAACTTAGATCTTTCATTAAATCAAGAAATCAATCCAAAATAATAGCTCTAGGGTTCATCCTATCTAGATATATATCCCGATTTAATTCATGCTCAAACAAAGAAAACCAATAATAAATAAGAAAGAACACAAAAAAGATCTCATTCTCATAGGTTTTGAACCATGTTGTTCTTTATTGAATCTTAATGGAGTTTTTTTTCCTTGCTTTAAGGTTTCTTCATTCTTTGCCAAGATATTCGTTGATAGATGCATAATTGATCATATTTATACCCCATATTTGATGTATTTTTTCTAAATATTTTATACTTTTATCATATATTTGGAACTTAATTCGCTTTAAGTGTGTTTATAGGATACAATTGCCTTCACAAACTTAAAGGAGGAGAATTCGAAAGAAAACACATCATAAAACAAAGATTCAAAGCACAAAAGGGATGCATGGTAGTGCATCAACCCGTGTACTTCTCTTAACCGTGCAGATTTGCAAAATTTAGAGATTTTGGTTATGGACGATTCGTTCATCAGCTTATGCCTCGGCCAAAATCATAAAATTTACTATAAGAGACATTTTCAGAGGCAAATTAAGGTAGGACATGTACAAAGGTGTTCTAACACTCTCAAAGGTGAGCCGAGTGGTGATTTTGATCTAGAGAAGTGGAAAACACAAATAGTTCATCAAAAGATCCAAGAGAATATAAGATAAACCTCTACCTCACAAGAATACTCGATAGAAGACAAACAGGGAGATTTAGAATTATGAACTCATTGTTTTTAATTCGTTTTTCTTTCTATTTATGTTTGATTTCGTGTGTAAATAAATTCCTTTAGTGTCTAGGTTAGTTGAACCCTATGTTGATACTTTAATATGTTTTGATTCTTTTATTAATGTAATTGGTTTGATTGATATATTATGATCCGATTATGTTTCTTATTTATGTTCTAATAGATCCAGAATATTAGATCATAACCTGATTTCATACATAAAGATTGAGAATCTTGTTTATGAATAGATATATCGTAATTGGAAGGAGTTGATTGTAACCCTCGAGATAGGATAACATAAATCTTCCAGATTATGGTCAAACCTAATAAAGGGATTCATAAATTAGTAAAGCAATCCTATAAACTTTAACATAAGTAATTCAGTTGAAAACTTTAGGATTAGTTATTAGTAGAATCAAGGTCATCTATTATCATACCATAGGAATTTTCAAGGTCCAATAAATCAACAAAACTATTGTATAATAAAAGATCAATATGTTTAGAGTTTTAGGGACATTTGAAACCTAGATACTAATTTTCTGATATTGATAGTTTTTTTTGTAACAAAAATAATTTTATTACCAAACAAAAGTATACACACTAAAGATAGCGAAAGAATGAAGCCACCTACTAGGTAGGGTTCCTCATTCCCTTCACTCCAACGAATCTAGTTACCTAAAAGCTTAAAGAAAACATTATTAAACTTACTTTTTGACCATAATATTCTAACATTCTATATCTAACACACAATTTAATCTCTTCAATAATGTTGTTAGTTGATAGGATCGAATTATCTCATATTTTCATATATATTTTTAAGTGATTTCAATCCTATTTTTAAGATAAAATGCTTAACTGATGTTTAATTTGCGTTTACTGCTAGGTTGGATATGCTGGTATAATTTTGAAGCAAAAGAGAAAAAATTAAAAGCAAAATAAATTGAATAGGAGCCACAGCTGTTAAACGGCAGCGCATAAGGAAACAAGCTCACTTGAGGCAGCAATTAAATAGTAGACACAAAACAAAGCAGTAGAGCTTCATGTATGCATACGGAGACGTTTGGAGGCCAATTAAATGGGACAGTCAGCCAAGGAATATAAATTGGGCAGCTTAAGGCAATCACGGAAGTCAAGCAATTTAAACCAGCATCAGACACGCAAGGGCTCAAGCACAAGAATTAAAATAAAAGGCAGAGAAATTGTCAACGCAGAGAACAAGAAGCAGCGTCGTTTGGAGAGGAGACCTGAAGCAGAATCAACGTGACCTAGGAGACAGCTGGCGCTACAGGGAAATTAAGAGCCATCGTTACAACATGTGAGAAAAAAAAATGAAATTAACGCATCAGGCGTTTACGGAAGTGACTGAGACCTAAGCATTGAAGGAATGAAGCAAAAGCAAAATTAATCCAATTAATAAAAAACGAGAACAGCTCCAGGAGGCCAGCGCTGGTGGAGTGAGCCCAAGGAATAAATCAAAGAAAATCAAGTGGGGGCTGCGTCAACGAACGAGCCAGGAAGTGAGGTGCGGCGCTGGGCGCTGGTTGCTGGAGGGAGAGACGGACAGCAATAGCAAATTAATACAAACAACAAGTGAAAAACGTGAGCAACGTGGCATCGTCGAATTCACGCAGAGACGCACAGCATAGATCAACGCACAAGGCTTGAAAGGGGAATATAAAAAAGGAATTAACGCAGAAGAGCCCAAATGTTTTAAGTTGAGGGAGTATCGGCACTGGTGAGAAGCTGAGACACAAATAAATAGAGAAGAATTAAAACAGAAGCAACAAGCATTTTTACACATGAGAGTCGGCGCAGCTCCCAGAGGAAATGCACACGGAATAAAAAGGCAAGCATAACGCAAGAAGCGGGGAGCCTTGTCGGCGCAGAGAGGAGAGCTTAAAAAAATATCAACAATGCCGACAGCTCCTGATGAATGAAGAACGCCGAGGACAACATGGAGCACTAGAGGATTTAAAAGGTTGGAGAATTAAATTGTCAAATCAATGAACAGTAAATAGGCTGTATCTTGCGGTGGTTAGAGAAAGATTTAGGGATTTTGGTTGGAGACATTGGATGGGGCTAAAGCAATTTATCGGGATAGACCTATGAAGAGCTGAACGTCCCGACGCCGGTCCGGAGGTTAAATCGACGCTGACGACCCGGGTTAAGTATTTTTATAATTATTTTGTTGTTCTTTCTCTCATTAGAAATTGATTATGTTATCCTGCTTTAATTGATTTAGGTATTGTATATGGATAATCGGACTTTT
>JANZLH020000079.1:1818189-1829942 GCA_026770325.2 Erythroxylum fimbriatum | reverse complement strand
TAGAGTCCGAATTTGGCTTGGAGGCCTCTAATACAAGTTGTAGATTTCGATGTTATCGTTAAAATGGCGCAAGAACGAAAGCATTTGGATACTTGTAGAGAAAGATATGGCATTCGCACCAAGAGAGGTTAAAATTGATTTTGAAAATGAATATGGTCCAGTGTTTAGGGCATAACTCCCTCATCCGACCTCCAAATGGGATGATTCTTGAGCCAATGGATTCATGAGATATGTAGATACCTACTCATAGAAATGTGTATCATTTGGAATTAAATTGAAAGAGTTTGCATGAAATCAAATAAGGGGTCAGTTGAGAGAGCATGATTGGGACATGAACACAAGTTGGTATTTTGATAATATCACGAGTTGTAGGACCCCGATTGAAGCGATTCTTGCTTCAAATTAAACAAGAGACATGTAGCTATGATTTACAAGAGAAGTCAAATTGAAATTTGGGTTTTTTAGGTTTCCGAATTCAGTTTGCAAGCGGAAGAATGAGTTCAAACATGTGACTGTTTTTGTATGGGCGCACTACTGAACAAATGGTGAGTGAAGTTTGGGATGTTATAAGATTGAAGATGTATTTCATAATGTCTTTAAGTGTTCGAAGGGATTATGAAGGAAAAAAAAATTTATAACCCTCCAAAGTAATACGAACGTTCAAGATTCACGATTTTGAGCAAGAGAGTTGGGTTTCGGGAACGGTATCCAACATATCATGTATATTCAATCATCAAAGCATAATACTCAATTGTTCTACTTGACAAATCAAAATAAATGCACAAACATAATGGCTTGAGAGTCCCATTGAACGAAATGGAGAAACCGAAGTTTACACCATGAACTAAATGAGTCAGTTTTTTAGGAGCTCATGCGCCACAAGCGAGTAGCCGGGAGAAGGCTTTAAGTCAACGTGCATGTGTCGAACGAAATGGTATCTCTCTTGCCCAAACACAAGCAAATTTTTATGCTCAATTCATTCCATCACATATTCACATTCTCATGCTTCTTATGTTATTTCCTCTTTTAATTATACCAAATGTCATAACATCATTCAAGCATAACATGATAATAAATCATAATGCATTTTCCCAACAATCACAATAATTCAAAATCAAGTAATTAAGCATGCACACAGAGGTAAGAAATTTTGCCCATCTCCACAATAACTATAAACATATTACCCACCTAAATTGCTTGAAAATCCAAACTCAAGTTTGCCTTTCCTTTTGCTCTTGCATGGGATTTTCTTGGTTTCCTTCAAATAAGTCAAATTTTCATTCAAACCAATATTCCAATAGAAAATTCATAAAGCTTCAATAATAAAAAATAAATAAAAATTGAGCTTAGACTCAATCTATCCATAGTTTATCTAGGTTAGCAAAACTAAAACCTAGTTTAGAAATCCATGAAAATCAAAATGGGTTCCTCGGTTCTCCTCTTCCTCCCAACATAAAACTCATCTCTCTACCTCTTTTTCTACCCAAGCAAGAAGAAAAGACGATGGAGATTACCTAAAACAAGTTAATTTCTCTTCCTTCTTCTTTCTTCTCCTTCTCCACGTTCTCCTCTTCTTTCCTAACTTCTCCCACGATTTCTTCTTCTTCTCTCTTTCTTTCCCATGTTTTTTTCTCTCTTCTTTCTCATTTCGAGACTACTTTTTGTCTTGTTTTTTCCAATTTTACCCTTCCTCATTTAATGTAATGCCTCCTTGCTCCTTTGGTCTATTAAATACCATGTTAGGCCTATTATCATCTAGCTTAATTCTAACATTTCTATTCAAAATTCTAATTTCTATTTATGCTTGCTAAATTAATGACTAAATTCTAAGAAAATAAAATAAATAAAATTTGGGGTCCAACATTAATGTCATTATGGAGGCCTAATCTATAATTGATAATTGATAATTATCCTCCTTTTTTGATGTGGAATTGTACTAGATTATGAATTTTTTATCAGATCCTTCTAAGCAATCCTGGTTATAGGTTGTAGGAGAGCCAAACTCAGACATCAAACTCTTTTAATCTCCTCCTAACTCTTTGGAGGATCAGAGGATAGTTGATCCTCCACTTGAAACACTAAGGGAAGGTGTAGCTCAGTGGAGTTCCGCAATTATTAACTACTTCTATGATAGGAGGGTGTCCTTCCCACTATGAAAACTTAGGCTTATAATAACCAAAAATAACTAGAATTGATATACTTGTTAACTCAAAAGATAATTTCTTCTTTAAATTTGATAGCCCTTATAATACAAAAAGAGTAATTGAAGAAGGGCTATGGCATATTAAGAATAGGCTACATTTGCTTCATAATTGAAGGTCAGGTCTCATTCTTGAAAAAACTAGATTCATTAATAATCTAGTTTGGATGTGTGTTTATAGGGTGCCTTTGGAATATTGGAGATCAAGTGGTCATATTCAAAATAGGCTACATTTACTTCATAATTGAAGGTCAGGTCTCAGTCTTAAAGAAACTAAATTCATCAATATTCTAGTTTGGATGTGTGTTTATAGGGTGCTTTTGGAATATTGGACCATAAGCGATCTCAACTACATTGCTAGTTTTATAGGAAAGCCTATCTATCTAGATCAAGCAACAATTGAGATCAAGCGCTTAAATTTTACTAGAGTCAGTATAGTAGTAGATGGCTTAAAATATCTTCCATCTAAAATTCCTATTCTAAGACTCAATGATAGTTTTGATCCAATTGAGGATATAGTGATAATTTTTTATATGTGGAAGCCTAAACCATTGAACACCTCCAAGATATGGAAAACTACAGGCAGAGTCTTAAAAATAGGAGGCTTTCAGGAGTTTATGTACGTTGGCAACAACACTAATACAAAAATCACAAGTCAAAGTCAACTAAATTTAACTATAGAAAATGGTGGAATACCAAATGTACATCTAATATAAACAAATAAGCAATGGATATACAAGTTACAGATCTTCCATTTAGAGCACATGGAGGAATAAATAGATTATTTTTTAGGAAAAAACTAGATAACTGTATAGCCAATTTGGAGTGGTTTCAATCTTTCCCATAATCTAGATTAATATTCCCTAACCCTTCTTGCTTTGATCACTCTCTAATAGTTGTTCACGTGTCTAATAGGTCCAAGGGTTTCAAATAACTATTCAAATTTAACAACTTCCTTATTGATATAGAGGATTTTACTAAATCCATTCAAAGAGGACTCAATGTGATTATATATGGAACTAAACAGTTTATCTACATGAAGAAACTCCAATGCATCAAAGATGAACTTAAGGCACTTATATGGAAAGAACTAGCAATACTCATCACCTTTTAGATATTGCTAACAACCAATTTGCCAAATCTCAAGCCAACTTATACCATAACCCTCTAATTATAAGAGATGGAAATAATAAGCTTTATCTAGCTATACTCAGGCCTTGAACTTTGACTACTTTATTATAAAACAAAGGTCAAGAATTTTGTGGCTTATTGAAGAGGACAATAACTTTGTCTTTTCTTTTCATAGAAGTGTTGTAGCTAGAAGATTTTCTAACATAATCATTTCCATTTAAAAGAATAATTAATTATTAACCTCACAATAGGGTATCCTTGGAGAAGTAATGAATTACTTCTTTGCTATTTTGGGATCGTCTTCTACTGCCTAGTTTTCATATCTCCTAGTTTAAGAAATTGTGTATGATCATTTAACTCTTGTTGAAATTGCTAATTTGTTTAGTCCTTTCAGTCCTTCTAAAATTGAAGAAGTTTTCAAATCACCGATCCTTTTTAAGGCCCCGGGGCTTGATGGATTAAACATATTTTTTAAAAGGAAAATAAGGCCTAAAACTGGTAGAATGGTAAAAGATGACATAATGGATGTGCTTACAGGTAGGAAGCTATTAAAGGTAATGAACACAACTTCCATTACCTTAATTCCAAAGAGCAAAGGGTATACTTCCATATTAATTAGTTAAAGATCCTCATTGAGTCTTATAAATGGTATGGACTTAGGTAATTCAACTATTGAGGAAACCATAGTGCACATTCTTACAAAATTCACCCTCTTTGTATCAGTAATTGCTTGGTCCATTGAGATAGGCTTGCCAATATTATTTGCAAGGTGGCTAAGTCCACTTCTTGTCTAATATTCCAAAGGGACTTCATGGATACATATCCAACTAGGAATGTTCTCTTGTTTGATTTCCTCTAACTTCAGTCCATGTCTTCGTTAGTGGAGAAATAAAGGTTTGTTGAGAACATGCCATGGACCAGCTTGAATAACCTTCTTAGCATCTTCAGATGTTGCATATTTAAAGAGAAAAACATCTTCATTATTTACGAACACATCCAACAACTCATGCTGTTTCCAATTATGAAAGGCCTATTGCTTTATTATAAGGAAAGCTACCCTTCTATCTATAAAAAAGCCAAGTATAGTATAGCTCCATCTGTATGCACCTGCTTTCAAGATTTCTAAGGGTGAGGAAACAATCCTCTAGTCAGCAATTTTAGAAGGTGGAAAATAATTCAACTTAATCTTAGGTCTTGGATCACTAGCTACTTGGACCCAAGACTTGCAGATGGATTGACTCACATCTGCACTCTGATCAACATTTGATGAAGAACCATGTATATCTTTAGAAAGAAGAGGCAGCGGGTAGAGGAATGCTGGAGTTCAAAGGTGGGAAGTTATTGTCCATTGGAAAATAGCAAGAACTTGAAGGTAAAGTTTTTGTAGGTACACCTCAAAAGCTAGATCTCTCAGAGGTACTCAAAGAAGAAGAAAGCAGTACAAGCAAGAAAAGAAAATGGGAAAACAGAAGGAGAAAATGTGTGTGAAAAGGTGTTGCTAGGGGTTGAGCATAAAGGTGGCAGAAAGAAGAAAGCAAGTGAAGCAACAGGAAGGAATAATCAGAAAGGAAATGAAGATAAGCAGAATTAGGCATTGTTGCAAAGGAAAGTGCATGACCAGTAAAGTAGCAGTTCATGCAGAGAAGCTCGAGAGAGCTTCAGGAGCTCCATCAGCATCTCACTCTAATAAAGGGTAGCTTATGATAACTTTTCATGTCCTTTCTTATGATTATTTTATTTTAGTATTGTTTTCTTTATTTTTAATTAAATTTGCATTAAATTTAGTTTCTTTCCTTTAAAAAAAAGTGGAAAGAAGAAGGATACGAGTAGAAATATTCTTTCCAATAAAACAAGTCACTAACATGTCAAATTATTTTTAATAAAGAAATAGCATATTAAGACTTTTAAATAGGCAAACTTAAGATTTTACAAGGAAAACTATATTATAATAGCATTTCTAGGCATGTATAAAAACCAATGTAATGACTTGAGCTAAGGAAGTACAAAACATTCTCCACCTCAGTTAATGATCAAATTTCTTTTGAGCGTTTCACTAAGCTTGTGCTTGTCTTTGTAGGCAGTTAGATGATATTTGATTTTGCTGCATATTAAGTTACATATGGCTTCTTTGTTCATGCTTTGATTATGAAATTTTGTTTTATTTCTTTCATCCTATATGCTAGATACTAACTAGGCTGGTGCTACCTCGTATGCCCACATGTCTGCTTCTGGTATGAGTTTACTTGTGATGTTCCAATCGACTATCTCTTTTCAGCTTGTAGGTGCATTGTCCAAGTTGCATGGTTTTAGAATTTGGTTCTAGATAAATGTTGTATAAGGCCATTGAAAGAATAAATGCTCATTGGACTCCATGAATGTTTTGCATAAAATACACCAATTGGGGATTTGTGCAAACTTTGCAATTATGCTCATTGTTGGAAGCATATCCTCTATTGCTAGCCGCAATAAATGGAAAGCTCAAAGTTGCCAATGTTTGTGCCAAACCAGCTTGTACCAGTTGACTAAGTTGTTTGATCCAATGAGTACTTTTTTGCATGACTCAATAGTGAATTTGCCTAATTTAGTCTTCTCCATATCACAACATCATCATCATTGTTCAGATTGAAGTTTATGAGGGACCTTATCAGAGTTGTGGAGGATGTCAAGCTGATACTATTTTTGGTCTGGAGAGCTTGTATTATTTTATCATTGCCATTGAAGATACCTTTTAACGACTGAGCTTCCTGGAGTAACTCCAGAGACTTAAAAAGAGTCCAATGATCTAACCAAAATAAGGTTTCAAGTCTATCACCTACCACATTGAAACATTCCATTCTAATTTTATCCCTGGCTTTGAGTAGGAATTCCATATTATTATGTTCATTTATAATTAGCTAAAGAACTTAGTTAGAGAAAATTTTAATTGTCTTTTATTAAATTAAAAAAGAGACTATTACATAAATCAATGAAGTTACCTTTGTTTCAAATCGAAAAAAGTGATATTTTATCTATAAATAACTTTAATTTGGAGTAAAAAAAACTTTAAATAACTTTAAAAGTAATAATCTTTTTACCTATATTGTATAACTCAATTGATATTATATTTAAAAAAACATTTTAAACTTATAACAACATTTTATAGGATGAGATAACCCAATTGATATGATGATTTAGGAACATAATTAATCCAATCCCAAAGAAAGTGGGGAAAAAAAAAAAGAAAGTTTAGCAACAACAAAAAATCTAATCATTTCTTGGATATTACACCTTCCCAATTAAAGCGAACTTTTATGATTGTCACTCGAAAATGTCCCACATTATTGAGTACATTTTTTAAAAAACTTAGAACAACAACAATATCCTAATAGAATTCCTGCTAAGTACACGAGATTTGGAGAAGTTTACAAGTACGCAACCTTACTTCTAACTAGTAGATAAATTGTTTCCAATAAACCTATAGATTGTTTCCAATAAACACATAAAAATATCTGTATATAAATAAATATATATATAATAAATAAATAAATATAAATAAATACTTGCAAATAAAAAATATAAAAATAAGCAATACAATAAATATAGAACAAGATTAAAAATAAAAATAAATAAGTAAATAAGTAAATAAATACACTAACTAAAAGGAAGACAAGTAAATAAGTAAAATAAATGAGTCATTGCAGGAAAATGTTTAAACTATGTAAAGAAATGTTTAGGCTAAACAACTATAAGAGAAATATTATATATTATATATTTAGGCTAAATACAAAACATAAGTCTCGAAGGAAGATACCTAAAATAAGTTCTAACATAATTATATCATTATGAATCACCTCTCTAACTTTTTCTTATACATTTCTTTTTTCTTGTTACAAATCTTAAGTACAATCTATTCGCATTTTCTTACTAGAGCGTTATGATGTATCGTCTTAACATGTTCAAATCACTTAAATCTTGTCTTTATTAATCTTTCATTAATATTAAACATCTTTAATTTGTTTCTTCCCATTACATTTTTAACCTTATCTCTTTTAGTAAGGTTGCACATCTAATGAAGCATCTCCATCTCCACTACGATTAGCTTATAACTATACACTTTTTTAATAGGCCAAAGCCCCACTTCATAAAGCAAGGTTGGCTTAATCGCTAAATAATAAAACTTACTTTTAAGTTTAAGTGGCATATAATTATCTATGTATATAATTACTAAAAACTATAATATAACACTAACTTAAATATCTCTTGCATTTTTCAATGAACTTAAAAACTATACATCTAGAGCAAGTTAAGCCTAAAAGTATCATACTACACACCTAATCGTATTAATTACAAGTTAATATAACTACTTGATGCTATTCAATAAGAGAAAATTCATAAGAATCATAAAATTGATATGATAAATTTTGAGGATATAATATACATAAAAACGTCAAGAATATGTTCAATATTTCAGGTTTCTTATATGTTTCATTAATTAATGTTTCTTTATTTATTTCAATCAAATAGAATAGAATAGAGAAAAATGTCACAAATATATTTCAAGATTAATAGCACATTAATAAGGAAAAGGAGAAAGAGATCACGCCATGTATCACTATATATTTGTCATTTTCTTTATATATAGCCATTGATCAATAAGTAGGAATCTCGATATTTTAATACCCTTTTAATATTATGTTATCATAATTATATACCATTTAAATAATTGAAGGCATCTAAAAATAAAACTATACCATTTCTTCTTTTAACAAAATTCTCTTCCTGGCTGGATGTTGAAACTTGAAACTCTGACTATATATAGACATCCGGTGTGATAAGGGCTTTTAAAAGCATTCTGGGATTTGGCTAGACTAGAGTGCAAGCCAGAATTTTGGCAAATTAAGAATATAATTTGGCAGATGGATGTATACAATACATAGTATGACACCACAATATACATCAAGCACGTTGAAATCACAACTTGATTCTTAAATCCATTTCAAGCTATTAACGTTTCATAAAACTCCAAGATAACAGAGCTCTTAATCTTATAGTACACATATTGAAATATTTATTCTAAACATACAATAGTATTTCACCTTTTCAGCGATAGCCAAGAGGGGCTGGTGCCTCCCTTAATTCCTTGCCCTGGTAATGAACATCCTGCAATGCACAGGTTGATGCAGAGTCATTCATATAGACAACAAAGCTTGATGCAGAGTCATTCATATAGACAACAGACAGACGTAGCAAGCAGAAACAATAAATGTACAAATTATGCAGTATTACTAATTGAGAGGCAACTGCGATGTGCAGATATCTATGTCCTACAGAAACACTAGGCTTGTGGAATGGAAAGGCCTGGTTCTATTCAAAATGACTGACCATCAAGATCAAACAACTCATGTAACTTACAGAAGCAAAATGATTGACATCTCGATGGTGAGCTTCATCAGCACGAATGACAGTAATAACATCCTCCAGAGTTGCATCTTTGGGTAGCCTCCAGTAGTCTATTGAGATGGCTGGTGCAGGAACATTCTCAATTTTTCCATTTCTAATGTCTTTTAAAAATTCTGTGTATGAGTGTATGGCCTCCTCTTCCAAGTACCCCACAATTCTATGAGCCAGTTTTGGTGAAAGTACATAAAGCACAAAGTAGGTATTAAAAAAGGCTCCCTGAACAGCAAGAACCAAAAGCCTCTCGTACCATTTGGGCTGAACTAGTTCCACCATGGTCATCAGATGCATTCTCTCGTTCTCTGCTTCTTCCAGCAAGGCTTTAATCCAACCTCCACTTTGCTGGAATTTCCGTAGTGACCTTAGGTGTAGTAGCATACCTCCAACCATACCAGGTACAGCTGCCACTGTCTCCAACATCATTGCCCTGCAACCGTACCGTCTCTGCAAATTTCAACATATATGTATTATACATATTATTAGCAAGTCCCCACCAAACTCCTCCGCTCAAGTATGTGGAATTGTCTAAAACTTATACCTGAAAGAATATATCAGTTGGAAACCGAAGAATTTTCAGAGTCCTGTAAGCAACTTTATCTATACCTGAAAGAATATATCAGTTGGAAACCGAAGAATTTTCACAGTCCTGTAAGCAACTTTATCCAGATACGTCTTGGGCACATGATGTTTAGACAGATCTATGGACGTATCAGAGCGATATGTCTCCCAAGGCTTCAAAACAAAAGTAACCAAACAAACATTACAACTCTCGATCTCTCACTTTCCTTATTATTTCAACTAATTAGTGATTACCATGAAACAGTTCCAAGGCCACTCGGTACCATCCTCTCTCTTGATATTAGGTCTAGATATCCCCCAGTAGCTCGACACCACCGTCCCGTCACTCGCTTTCACGACCTCTCTATTATCTCCCTTCTTATTCTTCTCCTTCTCAGCCACCTCCGTCGACGAGCTCATCATCCTCCCCCTCCTCCACTCTTGTTGACTAACTGTGGAAATGCTTCGGCGGCCTGCTTGGACCTTGACCACCCAACTCGTCAGGAAGCGGTTCATCGTCATGATCAAGAGGTACAAATCCAACGCTCTCTAGTGTTAGACAACAGAATTTGGTGGAATTATTGCCCAAGTCTATGGGAAATTTTGATATATCGGTTGGGAGACGATACGTGTCGCTAAGACGGCGAGTTAATCAAACTTCAAAACTTCATTATACCAGGAAAAAGAAACGACAAAAGAAGAAAACTTGTCTGTTTACCAATCTCTCAGAGCCTGTGTCTGCATAAAATATTATTTACTCTTTGTCGGTCACATTCTCAACAGTTCCTTTACCCCCCTAAACATGCCTTTTGTTACATACTTAAATCTTTGTTTGGATGGAATGAAAAGAAGGGAATTGCATTTCTCTTAGTTTTCATTGTTTGGATAAAAATAAACAAAGAGAAAGGAAGAGAATAGAAAGGAATAGGAGAGAAATTTGGACCAAAAGTATTTCCCAACAAATTGGTGGGAAAGGAGAGGAAATTTAAGACAAGATAAGCCTAATATAAGTAAATTACTATTGTATCCTTATTAAATATAATAAGTAAAGATAAACAAGGTCTATAATCAAGGGCATAAAGGTCTTGCAAAATTCTCTTCCATTCAATTCCCTCCTTTGATAAATTAGGAAAACAAACAAGAGAAAGGAAATGACATTTCTCTTCCATTCTTTTCTCCTCTTTTCCCTTCCATATTTCCTTTCCTTTCCCTTGTGTAATTAAGGATCCAAACAAAGGTTAGGGATTAGGGCACTAAGCTATTTCTTTGTTTTCGGAAGGGGGCGAGATTCGCTGATGTCTCTGTGTTTCTGTGTCTAGGTAGCAGTTGAAGTCTTGATTCAGGTCAGTATTGTTTTATGTTTTCTTACCTTGCTCGACGCCTTTTTCAATCAAACATTGTTGACATCTTGGGAATGATCTAGGTTTTATTCATCTGGGAACAAGGCTTCATAGACTAGGCAAAAAACGAGGACAACTCATCTTCGAAGATTTAAGGTTTGTAGCACTTCATTTCTGATTCTTGATAACTCCGATGTTTAAGCCTTTATCCGTTGCTGATAGGGATATGGGTGAACCATTGATCTAGATCTGTGTTCAGTTCAGAAGGAAACGAGGAGGTTCCATGTGAGTCTATACAGAGCATCTTCTCTATTTCCTTTGAGATTGCAAAGAGTAGTATGCTTGTATAGTCATAATGACTTATGTGGATTGTGAATATGGTTTCATTTCTGAGTGTGGATTGAGTATGTAGTACATAGAAAAGATCTATCTATACTGTTATTGCTATATTCTCCCATTCTCCTACTACAGTATAGGTTCAATTGATTGATGATCAGTTGCTCCCTAATGCTGGCAGTGGTGAGATATAGTAGAGTTGGTGTATGGTCTACGATGTAATGTAATTAAGTGACTTGCACATAAAAAGGGAGGGCACCAAGTAGTATGACAACTGACAAAAGAAGGGACAGATGGTTTAGGCATTTAGGCTTGTAGTAAAGTCAATTCTTAAATAATAACTTGTGCTCTATACTTTATAGGTTAACAAAAAATAATTAATAAAGATAATATTTAAATATTAGTTGATAATTTTTAATTTTTAATTATGCAATAAATTCAAAATTTTAAAATAAATAATTTTTAGTTTATCATCTCTTTATATTATTAATAAAATAATATTTAAATCATATAGTAAATAATAATTATATTTTTCTACAAAGAATACTTAAAAATATGTTAAAATGAAAATTAAGAGGTCCTAAATTTTTGAATTTCTTTTTTAAATTGTTAATATAAATGTAAATATATTTTATTATTAATAACAATTACATACTAAGATTAAAAAAAATATTTTTTATTTTTCAAAATTAAATATTAAGATAGAAATTATATTCTATTGTTGATAATAATTATTTTTATTTGATATTTTG
>JANZLH020000079.1:1788636-1818089 GCA_026770325.2 Erythroxylum fimbriatum | reverse complement strand
CGAAGGTTATACCGTAAACAGGACGAGTCCGATTTCGGATCTCGTAGGCCCAAAGCGGGCAGCCGGGAGAAGGCTATAAGTCTACGTGCACGGACTATCAGGACGTTACTCTCTCGCCCAAATAACACATATTATCAGATATCATATGATCTTATAACATAATCGAAATCATCTGATCTTAACAGGCAGTCATGTTTCAATCAATCAAATCACATAAACTCATGGAATGCAGAAATCATAGCAATTTATGAAAATCCTTATCAAATCATTTGAAACAATAATTTGAAAACCCTTTTCACTTTCTTTATTTTTCAAAACCAATTTATTGGCTCATAATTCACGTTATAAATATATTACCCACCTGAATTTCCTTGCTAGCATCTTGGATTGGTCCAATTGCCTTTTCTTTACTTCCCATGCCTTATTGGACCTTAAGCAAGACATAAAACCCTAATGAACATAATGAATAAATGCTGAAATTTTTAAAAGAATAGAAAACATTCTTAAAAACCTACCTAATTATGCCTATGCCATTCCTAAATTATAACTATCAAAACCCTTCTCAAATGCATCAAATTTTTCAACAATCTCATACTTTCAAGAACCCCACAATGCTGATTTTCTTACACCCCCATTACCTTTCTCATTTCTCTTTTCCTTTAATGTCTTCAATTACCTTATTTAACCTTAAACAAAGCATAAAATCCCTTCATTAATATAATGTCCAAATGCTGAAATTTTTTCCATTAAAACCTCTTTAACTTTTCATAAAAGCTTACACTCTTTTCTTTCTTTTTCCTACACAATTCACTTCACCTTCATAGCCCAATAATTTCGATTTAACAAGACAATCATTGCTGGAATTTCTAAAAAAAACAAGGAAACATGAAATGTATTCCACATCACCTTAGCCATACTTTCACGAAACTATAAGCATCAAAACCTATCTAAATCATCAACAATTTTCGAAAATCCCTAACCTAGATGCAACCCACGAAATTCTGATTTTTACTTCCATAAAACTTTAAACCCTTTTCTTTTCTTATTCACTCCCAACTCAAAGAACTCTTCTAATCAATCTAGGTAAGCATGAAAGACCAAATTATAACAATAAAACCATGAATTATTAAAAGACACACATGCTGAAATTTTAATTAAGCCTCCATCATTCATCCTCTTTTCTTTTTCCCTCACCAATACTCTTCAATTCACCATATTAACCAAGAAAAGGGAAAAACTCAACAAGAACACTAAGGGAAAAAATCGAAAACCCTAATCCTTCAAATCTGATTTTTTTTTTAACCTTCAAAATCCCTTCTTCTTTCTTCATCAATCAACCTCCAAACATCATGCTTAAACAAGAAAGGCAAGAATTATAACAAGAAACCACAAAAATTTCGAAACCCTACCTGGCAAGACAACCCACGAAATCCTCTTCTTTTGCTCTAAAGATGGAGAAACTCCTTCTCTTCCTCTTCTTCTTACATGGAACACGTGAATCCTCCTTGCTAAAGCTTAGAAACTCTCCTTTCTCTCTTCTTGCTTGAAGGCCGAACCTCTCCTCTTCTATTCTCCTTTTGATTTTCGAAATTTTCTGCTCACTCTCCTCTCTTTGGAGTTTCGTATGGCTTCAAGAGATGACCTAATTTGTTTCATCTCATTTAATTCCCTATGCCAAAAACGGCAGCACTTCATGCCAACCCATTAAATTCGTTGGTCAAATGCTTGGTCAATGTTTTAAAGCCTCCTCCCTTTCCTTTTAACCAATACAAGCTTCCATTCTTTTCATCTAACCCTAACTTAAAACCTAAGCCCAAATATTCAAGTCCAAAGTTTCCCTCCTTCCCAAAAATTTCATTTCCCTCCTTCCTTACTTAAATTTTCGTGGGCTCCCTCCTTTACAAGCCCACTTGCCTCCCTTCTTTTTCATTTACTTATCCATAACAATCCTAGCCCATTTAATAGTTCCTCTCAACATTTAAAACCCATTCCAAAGGCTAAAAGCCCATTTTAAAAGCTAATTTAACTCAATTCCTTCAATTTAATTTCTAACATCCATCTTATGCATTTAATTCTAACATTTAATTCTACCAATTCAGCAAAATTCTAATTTAGACTTCTAAATTCCATCAATTAAAACAATTATCCTCAAACCTTCTTATTCATTTAAATTCTATAACATAGGATCCTCAAATCAAATCATATAATTCTTTTAGTACTCACAATGCATCATAAAATAAGAATTCTCAATAAATCTAATTTCACAAATTTCTTCATTTACTAATCATAACTTAAACAATAAAATCCTCAATTTATTCCAATCAAATTAAAAATCATCAAACTAAAATCCTCAAAATAATTTAAACATGCTTAATGCGAATCGGGGCCCAACAGATTCTATCATATTGAGAGTCAAAATGGACCAGACGGAAGGATCAGATGAAACCAAATGAAAAATCAGACGAATTGGGAAAATTGCCATAACTTTCCCTATAGATATCGGATTAAGGTGTTCTTTAGATGGTTCGAAAGATACCTTCAAGATCTACAACTTTTATGAATACATAAGAAATAGATTATATAGTTTAGAAGGAAAAAATTAGACCTGACAAATAGTACATAGAAGAAGAAGTTTTGGTCAATATAAGAAGAAGCAGAAAGTCAACTATAAAAAATATGACGTCATCACAGATAATATGACATCATCACAGACGATATGATGCCATCACAGACGATACAACTATACTCTTTAGCATCTCCACTTATAAAGATCATAACTTTCCACTCAGTTGTCCAAAAATTTCATACTATATACCGTTGAAAAGATAAAAGAAAGACCTACAACTTTCTCTAAGATAACTTTGTCCAATTCAGCCTAGATCAATCCAGAATTTCCCCTGAAATTAGAACACAATTTTTACCTTCATCCACTAATGTATTGCACCCAATTCCCAACTTCATGACAAATTTTGAGATTCTTAAAAAACAACATTTAAATTTGATGTCTTAATGAGTAATGCAGCCATATGTTTATAGTTTAATCCAAATTAAGAATCATCTCGTTTGGATAACTAGAGAAAAATTTGTGGTTAAAAGACTAAAGCATACTCAGTGAGCATTTTCTAGATCAACTACACATTTTGTTTCAAAATCTTTCCTTTACACAGCTCATACCAAAATCACCTTTTCTACTTCACTTACTCCTCATTCTCAACTCCATTTCAAATCAATATCATCGATAAAGAAAATATAGTCCATGATTAATCATGAACGCTAATAACAGAACATACACATATGTACATATCCTTCAACTTACTACACGTATTCAACTTCATTTTCGCTTTCATTTTACATCTAACTTTCACCTTAATTCTTCCCATTTCATAATCTCTTATCCACCAAAAACACCAAAGCAAAACATGCATCCATCCACATTTCTCCTTCACTACTTTAATCTCGTCTATCATTTCTAATTCAAAAATTTTCATTCATTTGTTCTTTACTCATGACTAATCACCAAAATTTCTCATTTAATAGCTCTAATCTTCTAAGAAAAGTTCGGGGTCCAACATCTCTTGTTTCCTTATTGCCTTTATTTTTTATTGCTTCCGTAGCATTGTTTCTTCAAGTGTGTGAGGTAAGCACTTTGAGGGTCGTTGAAGGCTGAAGTCTTGCTTAAGCGGACCTAAGTGAGAATGTCGTGCAAAGGGTGTTGACGATCAATTTCAGTGAAAGTTTGAGTCCCAAGGTGACCTTTATATCAACTAGTATCAAAGTCAAATTTCGAGATGGTAGTAGGCAACTTAACAAAACGAGTAACTAGGGTGGAGGCACTCATTGGGTCAATTGCTCAAGTGGAGGAAGACGTCACATCTCACAATACTCGATTCAAGATGTTAGAGGCCCGAACCTAACAGTTGCAACAACAGGTAACAGGTTTGTTGAAGGCACAAGAGGAGGCCCAGTTCGAGATCATTGTGATGAGGCTTGTCATTGCAACGCTAAATATCGATCGGGTTGAAAGCTCCACACCACAACTTTCATCTATAAAGGTACGTGAACCCAGGGTGTTCGAAGGCATGCGAGACGCTAAGGTTTTGGATAATTTCTTGCGGAATATGGAGTAGTACTTTGCGATTTCTAGAGTATCCGATATTGAGAAGGTCAATATGACGACTATGTGCTTAGATGGGGATGCCAGGATCTGGTGGAGGACGAGGACCTCTGCGAAGATCAGTGCAAGTAGAACTCCTGTGAAAACATGGGTGGAGATGAAGAAGGAGCTCAAGGATCAGTTCCTTCCCACGAATACTTCTTGGCTCGCGAGAGATGCCTTGAAGAAGCTCAAACAGGATAGATCGGTAAGAGATTATGTCTAATCATTTAGTTCTCTAATGCTGGATATTGATAATATGTCAGATGAGAACAAGCTCTTCAATTTTCTATCTAGGTTATAATCGTAGGCTCAAATGGGGTTACGGAGGCAAAACGTAAAGGACGTGGCTAGTACAATCGCGATCGTTAATGCCTTGGTGGATTTTCGAATGGAGAAAAAATCAGGCGAGCTCCTCAAATTTTTCCAGGGGAAAAGGCCACCCCCAACAACCCCTAACATGAGAAGGTCAAGGGGAAGAAGAAGAAAGACTCCAAAAAGGGGGATTTCAAGGGCAAAGGTAAGCAGAATGGTGGCTTTAAGAAAGAAAAGACGTCATCAAAAAAGGGCAAGGTTGCTTGTTACTTGTGCGGCGGTCCACACTTTGCCAAAGAGTGCCAGAGAAAGGAGAAGTTGAATGCCCTGATTGCCGAAGAAGACGGTGAATATTTGGAAGATGCAGCACTAAATCTGACCACCTTGCTTAATGCAGTTAGTAGCGAGTCGGTTCCTTTTGATAGACTGATGCACGTGGGTGTACAAGTTGGGGAGAAAGATGTGACCACAATGTTGGATACGAGCACGACTCACAATTTCCTAGCTGAAAAGATGGTTCTGAAGTTGGGCATAAGGGTGTCCAAGGCCCCAATAAAGATTAAAACCCCTACGGGGAAGGCATAAGCAAGTGCGGGAATTGCTTACAATGTCCCAGTGAGCTTAGGGAATTGGTGTGCCAAGATGAATTGCATGGTCGTACCACTTGAGGATTTCAAAATGATATTGGGGATCGGATTCCTTAAGGCAGCAAAGATGGTGCTATACCCAAGTTTAGGAGGTATGATGGTTATGTATGATGAAAAATCCTTCTTTGTTAATTATTGTAGATTTGTTGATGGGACGAAGGAGACTACAACACCAGTAGCACAAGTTTCAGCTATGATCATTGAAAAGGAATCAAACTATGCTCGAGAAAGTCCGAAACAGAAGGCAGGTAAGGAGCATATCATTGCCAAGATCGCGGAGGATCAAGGTGACAGGAAAAGCTCAGCAGATTGAACTCTTCTCAACATGTCTTTGGTGGGCGCGATGAGACTTGAGAAGGCGAATCTAATTGTAAGCAAAGACAACCCCGATGGATTGAGAAAATGACATGTGGGTGAAGTGTCAATGGATATGAAGACTTGCTACCGTCTTCAAGAGCTTACTAAGGAGTCTTCGAAGAAATCACTCGTGGAGGAGTGCCAACAAACTAATTCGACAAGGGCATCGAATCCATTTAGTGGGAGTGGTTTGTTAGACTCTTAAACTTCGAAGCACTTCGAAGCAACCTTTACGATGCGCCTTAGGTGTAAGGTTAGATGGATTACACGCATGAGAGAAGCATTTGAAAACACTAAGGCAAACATGGGCGCGTGAGATCGAACTTGGTGCGAATTTTGGTAAAGTCTCAGACCTTGTGGAGATTGATGCGACCTAGGCTAAGGACTTGATGGACTAAGGACTTGGTCCATGCTCGGATGAATGGACCACAACTAGCGACTTATTTTAAGAAGCATTGGATCATGCCCGTGTGTTATGTGGGCTTCAATAAGATCACACTACATTATCAGCGGATAGAGATCGTGGAGAGATCTTAGATGATGTGACGACAACTAGGAGCTAGAGTTGCAGTGGGACTCAACATCTGAAGATAGCAGAGATCTTCGAGGATAAGGATGCTAGTTTCCTATTTGAATATAAACTCTATCTTTCTGTTATCTTGTAGATTCTATCTTATCAGTTAGAGTCCTATTTAGATGGGGGTGTCATCCAATTGGTCCACGTGATGTAATATGATAGAGATAGACGTGATATTAGCATGATCTTAGGCAGTTCAGTTTAAGTGAGATTCTGAATATAACTTGGCTTCCCAGTTAGAGTGCCTATATATAGCTCATTCGAGCTTTGCTTTCCTCATTCAGTCAGAGAGAGTATTCCTTGTATTCTTTTGAGTGAAAGTAATATAAGGTTGGTTTTACCGTATCTCTCTTGTTTCCTTGATACCTTTATTTTCTTATTGCTTCAGTAGCAATGTTTCTTTGAGTGTGAGAGGTAAACACTTCGAGGGTCGTTGAAGGCTGAAGTCTTGCTTAAGTGGACCTAAGTGAGACTATCGTGCAAGGGTGCTGGCGATCAACTTCGGTGAAAGTTTGAGTCCCAAGGTGACCTTTGTATCAACTGGTATGAGAGCCAAATTTCGAGATGACGGTAGTTTAAGTTAACGAAATGTAAATCATATAGCTCATATATTGCTCTCCAAATTTTGGCCGAGAAATCACATTTAAAGAATATGTGTTGAGTAGTCTCTTTCTCTTTCAAACATAGGCAACAAATTTGGGTAGTGCTGAGGAAACTTAATTTGTCCAAGGTATCTAGTCTTTGTATATAGATTATCCAAAATAGAAATGAGATTTTAGGTAACTGCTTTTAGCACCAAACAATATCATACCACATCATTCTTTGTATTGGAGGAGCTAGAAATTTCTACAAGTGTAATTTCTAGCTGAATGCTTCAGCCATATATGTAGGTCCCTCCTTAGATAGATTGGGGGAGTATTCAAACAATGAATTACTAAGTAGAGATGCATTGTAAGACCAGTTTTTCCCCTCTATTGCATTGACTTTCAAAGAAATAGGAAATATTCCTCTGAGTGAGTTGAACATATTGGTCTTATAAAGGAGACTATTCTTGCTCCATTTATCAAATCACAGTGATGCTTCCTTCTCATTACCAATTAATCAGCTAAAACACATTTCAACTCTTTCCCTTAATTTGAGCAGTTGACATATGAACTAGGAATGTAAAGATGAGCTTCTCATTTTCCATAAACTTTTTTCCTTTGAGGAAGTATGTATGAAACCCATTGGACCTATAAATCTTCCTTATTAGATAGAATTCACTATAATTTCCCTACTGAGAGAGATTGGTTAGCCAAGTTCATAGAAGTGTTATGTTATCCCCCTATTGCTTTTGGTTTATAAACATTAGATGATTTGAATTTGGCATAATATCTCTTATTCCCTTCTCCCAATTGTAGAAAGCTTCTTAATAGTCTCTTAACTACCTTGATCAATCCTTTGGAGGGGAATATGTGGGAAGACCAGTAAGTGTGGACGTAATTTAACATTGAGTTAATTAATAGAACCCAGCCAGGAAAGGATAAAGCATTTTTACACTAATTGTTAATCCTCCTTTGAATTTTCTCTAATAAAAGGGTGTAATCCTTGAACTTTAATCTTCTCGTGGTGATAGGGATGCTAAGATAGTTCTTAAGTTGAACTACAGTTATTCAGAAAAGCCCTGGTGTAATATCTCTAGCTCTAACTACTACTAGCATATAAATTTTTTCATGATTCATTACAATTCATGATAAAGTTTTAAATGTGTTAATGTAAACATCAACAAGATCATTGATTTGTTCTCAACTTTGGAGAATAATTGGAGATCATTTGTAAATACTAGGTTGAAAACTCCTAGTTTCTTTTATCATGCTTAATTGACTTCTCAATTAACCTTGTAGGAGAATCCACATATAGAATGGATAGGTAGGGGATAAGGGGTTCCTTTGATTTAGTCCCTTCCTACTTTTCTATAGATTTGTTGGCTCTCCATTCATTAAAAGTCCAAATAAGGTGATGTTGATGCATTCATAGATCCAATTGATGAATGTGCTAGGGAATTCAAATGCTTCAAGAAGATGCAAAATATAGCTCTATTGTATTGTGTCAGATGCTTTGTAAATGTCATCATCTCCAAATCTAAGAAGAGGTATATCATCTGGAATTCCTTGACCAGCTAGACCACTACACAAAAACAAGCATAGCCTATTATTTTGAGTCAAGTTGTTTGTTCATCCATAGGTACTGGTGAACTTACATAACTAGTTAAGTACCTTTAATGGATCAAGATTCAACCAGTATGTTGTGAATATTAATCCAAAGGGGAACTTGCTTACTCATTATTGATTCAAGCTTTATTCATGGCTTCCATTGGAGAAGGATATGCCTTCCATATAGGTGCCAAGGCCTCTCATCCAAAATATTTTTTGCAACCTCTTTGGAAGAGAAGTTTAATAGGAATATTTTATCTTCTAAGAGTGGGGTTTCTTTCAGTCCCATTTGTTTCCATTTAGCAGATATCCAAGCTTGAATAATTGAAAATGTTGACCTCTTTCGCATAAAGTATCATAATCGTGTGGCATTCCACTTAATACCTCATTCTTTGAGCACATCTAGAGGAGAGGCTACAATCTACAAGCCTTCTTTGGTAACTAGAGGGCAAAAGTGCAGTTTGGTTGTGAGGGACTCACTATCCACCTGTTTCTAGCTTACTCTCGTGGGAGCTAAATTACTAGAGCATAGAGAGGTTTATTCCTCCATAGAAGAGGAGTTAGCATGAGTCTTCTGGGAAAGGAATGAGAGGGCTGAGAACTCATCTGGATTAGAGGCTAGAGTTGGAGTTAAGAATGGAAAAAAGCATGGAAGGAAGCTGGAGTTGTAGATAATTTGTTTTGTTTGTTTGTAAGCGTTAGCTTTCTTCTAAAAATAAAATGTAAATATTCCTACGATGATTTCTTATTTTACGATCATTTTCGATTGCCGTTAAACTTGAAGTAAAATATAGTGTTGCATTGACCAGGAGCAAATTAAATAAACAATTTGTTGGGAATAGTAATAGAGAAGCAAAAATAGCTTGTAGTATTATTGTCGTATAAATTTGTCAACAAAGACTTCGATAAAAATTTTCTCACGATTCTACCAAAGACAACACACTTTTGATTAATTGGGTAGGAATCAAATTACTGAAACATTTCTAATCTATCGCCAAACTGTGGCAAATATTGCTCATAGTTGCAACCTTCAGCCTCCAACGCAAGCTGGTAAAGAAAAAGATACAACTTCTAACAAGGATATGTCACCTGTCAATGCTATGGTTCATGCAGAAATGAAGTGAGTACATGTCTTGCATGACATCATCCGGTTAAATAGCAGAGCCATTGGATTGGGTAACTTTCCAGTTAGCATATAAGGCTCTCACTTCATTCACCAAATTCAGTGTCATCTCTCAACTGTTTTAACTAATTCAATAGCTGCTCCAACGTATTTGTGAGGTGTCAACTCCAAAAGATAATCCTTTATTTCTTTGGGTAATTCTAGGCATTCAATAAAGTCTCTAATACTTTCCCTGGTAACAGCTCTGCCCCTGGTGAGCTCCTTTAGTTTCTCATAGGGCTCCGGAACACCATATCGTCGCATGATCTGCAGCAGTCAGTCAAATAGTGAGATGGGTAACACTTAAACGTAAGAATAAAAGAGGCTAAAATGCAAGCTAAAAACATTCAGATACTTAAGAAGTATATCAAAAGATTTGAAAACAAAAGCAACATACAGTTTGTATTGGTTCAGCAAGCACCTCCCACGATTGGTTCAAGTCTTCACTCAAGCGTGTGACATTCACCTAAATTATATATAAGAGACAACGAAGTCATAAAGTAATTAATTCTGCTAACATATTTCAATTACTGAAGAGCCCCTAAAAAATTAGTTAAGATTTGTATGTCTATACTTTGAATTACATATCCAAGACAACCCATAATCTATAAAATCAACAACAAAATAAAGGAGCTACATTAACTTGGCATCCAGCTGCTCCTGAATTCTCATATTCAATGGCAGTTTCCCAGACCTTGCAGAAGATAGAGCTCATTGCATACCTGGAGCTTTGATATTCCTTGCAATGCGCTTTTGTAGGCAAGAAGAGAATGTCCCAATCCTTCACCCGTGGTCCTTAGAACAGTTGAATCAGTCAAATCACGCTGGAAACAGAAAGTAAAATAAGAAGCTAAAATTGCCTGCAAAAAGTTGCATCACAGCTGGGTACTGACGATCTCAACAATAAATGCATGAAATTAGGAAAGCAAAGATAATCTAAAATTTATACAACAATATAATAGCATCATGGTCCTGTCAGTCAATACATTCTGGTGGTTAGACTCTCGGCTGATCTATAGGGACAATAAAAGGGAACATTTTCAATAAGTAGGTTCTCAACATGACTTCCATTCAACTATGAGAAGAAATTAAAATTAATAAAATTACCAAAAGGATTTGTAGAAGTGAATTAAACATGAAAATAAAATAGACCAAGCTTTACCTGCCAACGTGAAATAGGTAACTTATCACCAAGATGAGACAAAGTTGCATTGGCTTTGCCAAGATTTCCTTCACTATTCTCAAAATCAATAGGATTAACTTTGTGAGGCATAGTTGAGGATCCGATTTCACCAGCCTTCGTTATCTGCGTGACGTTATGAACAAGCAGTAAGTTACTGGTGTTATATAAAAACCATCGAAGAGTCAATTCAATCTCAGAACATGTACCTGTTTAAAATAAGCTAAGGATATATAGCCCCATATGTCTCTATTGAAATCAATCAGTATTGTGTTAAATACGCTTATTGCATTAAAAAGTCTCGCCATATAGTCATGTGGCTCAATCTGGAAAATGTGAACAAAGTCTTGTAGTCAAAAGAATAATCATATGCTTCCTAATAAAATTTAGAAATGAATTTTGCAAATCGAAAAGATAGGCCGGATTATGAACCTGAGTAACATAAGGATTAAAACACAGTCCAAGAGATTCAACAAATTCTTTTGCAACTTGAGGCCAATTGATATTCGGATATGCAACTAGATGAGCGTTGTAATTTCCAACTGCACCAGCGAACTTCCCCTTTATCTTTACTTGAGAGATTTCTTGCCTTTGTTCACCTAGCCTGGATGCAAAAACTGCCATTTCCTTTCCCAAAGTTGTTGGTGAAGCTGGCTAAAAGTTGATGAAGAATAATACACTCTTCAACAGATTTGTATACAACTTTGAACAAATTATATGTATGTAAAAAGAGGTAAGTTTGCTACAAAACTAGCAAGATGATCTGTAAAATTAATGTAATAGACTTTTGCAAGATTTAGTTATGTGATGGAAATGAAATGTAACAAAAGAAACTTGTAATGACAAGGAAATTAGGTCCAAATAAGAAAATGCCATTAGTACAGTAATTAAGTAATCATCTCGCTTACCTGTCCATGAGTACGAGAAAGCATTGCAATTGAAGCATTATCTTCAGCCATGTTACCTATTCTTTTGATCAGTTCATCCATAACAGGAAATATAACCTGGTCCATTGCTTCTTTCAACATCAATGCATGGGCAAGGTTGTTAATGTCTTCAGATGTACAAGCAAAATGGAAAAATTCAATCACCTGCAAGATGGAGATAGAAACATTATTAGAAAAATAGTTGTTTCAGCAGAGAACAAAATGGCGAACATTTCCAACCTTTGCAATCTCCGGGTGTGATTGGCATTTCTTTTTCAGAAAATATTCCACAGCTTTTACATCATGGTTTGTCACTTTTTCAATGTTTTTAACTTCCACGGCATCATCTATACTAAACCCATCAATCAATCCAAGCAAATACGATTGTGCTTCTTGACTGAAGCTAGGGACCTCAATCACTTCTGAGATTTTTGAAAGCATCAACAACCATTTAATCTGAAAGATATGTGCACTTTAGAAATAATGGAAGTTTCAGCATCCTTACATACTCCATGACAAAATAATACCTCAACCAGAACGCGGTAGTAAATTAGACCAAATTCACTCATATAAGGAGACAAATCCTTCACTTTACTCCAATATCTACCGTCAAGAGGGGAAAGAGCCGTTAAACTGGAAAGTTCAAAACCACCTCCAGCCATCTTCAACATGCAGAAATAAAAAGAAAAAGGAAATGAGTCCATCGTTAAACATCAGAGCAGCCCAAATAATAGAAGTAAAAGAGACAACCTTTGGGGTAGAGATATCGGATGCGTCCTTGAGAATTGATTTGCAGCAAAAATCTCTCCGAGCTACCAAAGGAAGTGAAAAGGCATTCAAAAGATGACCAGTGAAGTCTGATTTTCGGATTCTTGAGGATGCGAATGGATTTGTTAAGAACTGGTTGCTACTTATAACCCTTGACGAACAAGCCGCAAACTCCATTACTGCTTGTTCAGAAAACCTGCTGTTGGAGAAAGTGAGAACTGATTTGAAAGAATAGAGTTGGAAGTGGAAGAACAAGTTTAGTTTTGGGCCTAGCTTGGGCTGTGAATCTCTTTCGGCTTGAGTGTTTCTATCATTATTGAATGACATAACGAAAGAGGCCTGTGAAAGGTCTGCTAAGACCCATTTCTGGTGTCCCATGGTGACAATTTTTTTTCGTTCCTGTGTATTATTTCCTGGAAATGAAGCCATTTTTAAAAATAGTTAAACGCCTTATGTTGTAATTTAACTGACCACGATGAATATGTTCGCATAATTATGCTATGTCCTAAGATGGATGCTGGAGAAACTCTGCTGTTATTTGTAACATTTTCCTTTAATTGACTTTATATAAGTGAGAGAGTACCGCTAAGATGTAGGGTTTGAAGAGCTCTAGTAGTACGCAGCCTTACTCATACTTAGAAGAGACAATGCTTTCGATAAACATGCAAAATAATGATAATATATGATATAAATAAATTTGTATAAATAAAAATATAATGCAATACATAATATAATACAAATAGGATATGATATATAGTACCAATAATAGATAAAATAAGTAAATAAATACATAAACAAGAGAAAAAGGCAAGTATAAGAATAAATCAAACCAATCATTGTAAGAAAGTAATTAGGGTAAGTAAGAAACTATTTAGACTAAATAATTAGAAGGGAAATGTTACGTGATCAAAATATTAAGGTTAAATATAAAATAAAAGATTTGAAGGAACATGTTTAAAAGGTCAAAGAGAACAAGAATGATCTCTTTAAATAAGATCATTTATTCGTATTCTAATATGTCAAAGTTTTTTTATTGCGAGTCATTTCCTGTATAAGTTGTGAGGTTCAAAAAGCTAAAAAGGGAAAATGTTTCGGATTAAGTTTTGTAATAATTTTATTCAAAATTTGTAGTTGGCCACAGGGATAATCACTTCCCATTTGTGGCACACGATGACTTCTTTTTTAGAAGAAATTGACTTTGACTACCCAATACTTTGGTCAACTTCATAGTAAGATGTGTTGATGTTATATGACAATGTCAAGCATGTTAGTTGGTTAATTCTAGACTAAACACACCACTACCTGTATCATATGAACTATGGCTAGATATAAGGATGGATTTTGTCTTGGGAATTATTACATCTATAAAAAGTTATGATTCTATTTTTATGGTGGTGATATGTTTCTAAAGATCCTATGACAAAATTTGGTTATAACAGTTCTATAAATAGTTTAACTAGTAAGAGTCCTTTTGAGATATTTTCAAGAAGTCAACCAAAGAAGCTTATTAATTTTCTTTTTTACCACAAACAACACAATTTAGTGTTGAAGTTGAAGGTTTTGGACAATACATGAGGGATATATTTGATGAGGTATGACAAAGATAACAACCAACAACTTGACTTATAAAGAATATGCTGATCAACGTCGTTGATTGGTTGAATTCTGTGAAGGGAAATGGTGATGGAAAGGCTTCATTAAGAGCATTTTTCAAAAGAAAAATATAAAAAACTTCATTCATGGAGTGTTGGACTTTATAAATTTCTCAAAAAGATGAGTACTAGTACTTATGTTTAGACAATGGTTACGTACCCCTATTGTTTCTTTTTATTTTTCTATGTCGTTTTCTTTACAAATTCAATTCTGTCATCCTTGTGTTGCTTTTCATGCCTGTGCTAAGCGGTCACTATTGAATTTTCTATCAATGGGTCATTTAGTATCTCTGGACTGGTGGCTGTGTCTTTTTTTTTTACTACGCTTTATTCAAAGGCCTAGATTAGATACGCAGAAATGTTTCATGTGTATTCGGGTTGACCGACGAACCCCTGCTTGATCAACTGTCCAAGCTTCTCTTCCTTTCTCAGTTTTAACAGTAAATCAGGACTGAGTACCCCTTCGGTTGGAACTTTGGTGTTACTTTCCTTCGGTCTATTGTATTACTATTCTATTATTATTTATTTATTTATTGACTTTTTGTATTTGTTTTATTTATTATTATTATTATTATTATTATTGTTATTATTATTATTATTATTTGATTAGCATTATTAGTGTTATTTGCATTTATTTTAGATATATCTTGAGATTTGGGTATTTTTATTATTATTTATTTTTAGTGCTTTTATTTCTCCTTTACTTGTATTTTCATTTATTTTATGTTTTATGAATTGTTTCTGTTACCTACATCATTCTTATATTGTCTCATTTGCATGTAGGTCCATCAGAAACAACTTCTTTACTATATAGGGGTAAGGCTGCGTACTATCAGACCTCCCCAGACCCTACTTCATTGCGAGATTTCGGACTGGGTGATGATGATGATGATTTCCTAATAAGTTCTAGCAGAGCCATGTTATTCTTGATCATTTCTCCCCAATTCTTCTTGAGCTTTTCTTTTTTTTCCCTCTTATAAGTACTATTTTCTCATATCTTCTCATTAGAGCGTCAAAGTGTCTCCTTTTAACATGTCTGAACTAACTAAGTCTCTTCTCTCTTAATTTTTCATTAATAATAGTCACCTTTAATTTGTCTCTTACCATCACATTTCTAACCTTATCTCTTCTAGTAAGGTTACACAAGTAGTAGGAGATGAAATGCAGTGCACTACAGCAATGGCCAAGAAGAAACAATAGTGCAGTGAACTGGGAAAAGTTTGAATTAAACGCAAACAACACAAGTATATACGTTTAACACAACGCAGACGATATTTGACATCCTGCGCAAAAGTAGGCAAGACGATGTCTGTGAAACACAGACGTTTTCTAGGCATAATAGATGCATCTGCTTTAAGTGAAGAGGTGAACAGTATACATGGACCAAGCATTAATTTTTCACATCAAGAGAATAGTAGCGAGGTTGGAGAGAAAAACATAAGAGTGGAGGCGTAAGAAGGGTCTTCGGCTGGGTGATAATGTAGGGGTTGAAGCATTTTCTTGGGAGAGACCCATGAAGGGCTAGACATCTTGACACAAGTTAGGAGGTGACATCGACGCTGATAACTTGGGTTAAGTGTATTTCTGTAACAGCCCGGACCACCCACTCATAGATATTGTCTGCTTTGGGTTGCCCCTTGGGCCAAACCCCTCACGGTTTTGCTCTTCTTACCCCTAGAAAAATGCGTCTTGTGTGGGAGAGGTATCCATACCCTTATAAGACATACTTCGTTCTCCTCTCCATCTGATGTCGGACCTTACACTCTCCACTCCCCTTAGGGCCTAGCCTAGCTAGCACAACGGTTCGGATACTGGCTTTGATATTATTTGTAACAGCCCAAACTACCCGCCCACAGATATTGTCTGCTTTGGGTTGCCCTTTGGGCCAAACCCCTCACGGTTTTGCTCTTCCCACCCCTAAGAAAACGCGTCTTAGGGAGAGAAGTATCCATACCCTTATAACGCATACTTCATTCTCCTCTCTAACTAATGTGGGCTCTCATACTCTCCACCCCCCTTAGGGCCCAGCCTAACTAGTACAACGGTTTAGGTACTGGCTCTGATACCAGTTGTAATAGCCCAGACTACCCACCCACATATATTGTCTGCTTTGAGTTGCCTCTAGAGCCAAGCCCCTCATGATTTTGCTCTTCTCACCTTTAGGAAAACGCGTTTTATGGGAGAGAGGTATCATATCCTTATAAGGCGTACCTTGTTCTCCTCTCCAGTCCACGTGAGATCTTACAATCCACCCCCTTAGGGCCTAGCCCCTTTAAGGTCCAGTGTCCTACGCTAGCACATCAGGTCGGGAACCGGCTCTGATACCTTTGTAACATCTCATACCACTCGCTCACAAATATTGTCCTCTTTAGGTTGCCCCTTGGGTCAAACCCCTCATAGTTTTGCTCTTCCCATTCCTCGAAAAACGCGTCTTAGGGGAGAGGTATCCATACTCTTATAAGACATACTTTATTCTCCTTTTCAACCGATGTGGGATCTCACAATTTCACTATTTTTGTTGCTTCTTTCTCTCATTAGAAATTTGTGTTATCCTATATTAATTGATTTGTTTGTCTATGGATAATCAAATTTTCATTATTGTTCAGTTATTTTATGTATGAACCCATTTGGTATTGTGAAAGGATTATTTTAATGCATTTATTGAATTGTTTATTTGCAAACCCATGCTAGAATTTCAATATAATCTTTAATTGTTACGTTGAAATTCATGTGTAGAGACTAATGATTCGTAATCATTAGGGATAACATAATCTAGGTTAAATGACGCATCATATGTGGTTGTTGCCTTGATTAATTAGTTTTCCTAACTCGTAATGCTACTGCCTAATTAAATTTAGAGATCATATCGTAGGTTATTCAGTAGTTAGGTTTAATTAATGATTATATCTTGATTAAACAAAACCTAAGGAAAAACTCGGGTAAATTATTAACCTACGATTAATAATTGTTAGGATAGGCTTAAGAACAACAAATCAATGAAATATGCTTAATTAGAGTGTAGGTCGAGATTGAACCAAAGAACCGAATCCCTACTAAATTTCCCACTTTTATCATTTTTCGCATATTTTCCTTCATTTTTATTAGTCTAGCTTCATTTTATCTTCTTGTTTGGAAAATCCAAAACCTTTAACCTAAACACCGACTAATTTCATTTTAACAACTTTATACACACTTTTTGTGGGATTGACCTAGACTTACTACTGCTATAGTAGTAGTCTAGTTATCTTATTTTAATTAGTGTTACAACGCACTGTTAGTATTTAACTCTCCTCCCTTCTCCCTCCTTATACCTTCCCTCTCACTCTTCGGTAGTTGGCTAAAACTCTTTCTTTCTAGCCATTGGCAAGCTCTCTAACCTTGTACTATATTTTTCTCCTCCACTCTTTTGACCGTCAATTGATCCTCTCTTTAACTTGGGTGTAAACTACACCTAGTGGCAATTTTGGAACTTCTATTAAATTAAATTCTTGCCTTTTCTTTTAATTATTGTTTTAAGCCATAATTATTTTAAAGTCCTAAAAATTGAGACCTAAAGCTTTGTATTTTTTCATCTATAAATATTAGTGTTTTGGAACTAGTTAAGATAAGCTAGATGAAAAATACATTCATGCCTATAGTGATAAAGAAAAACACCGTGGAGATGCCAATCAAGGAAGGAACCTTAAGCTCCATAATTGTAAACCTAAAATAACCATTCAAGAAATTAAATTGGAAACAAGTTGTTAGAGATTCTTCAAGCATAACTCTAATGATCCTATTATACTCTCTCAAGAACTGAAGGTACTAAAAGAAGGACCTAGAAGCTGGAACTCAACACTTATGGTATTTTTTCTAGGTAAAAGACCCCTTCCTTATAGTCAAAATATAGGGTCACAAAGGATAGAGGGGTAAGGGTCTTCAAGAAGTGTTATTATTAGAAGAAGACCATGTTCTCTTCAAGTTCTCCTTAGACTTTGAGGTTAAAAGAGTGCTAGAGAATCGTCCTTGGCATGTCGATAATTTCCCTATTTTCTATAAGCCTAGAAACTAGAAATCAATTTAGAGATTATCCTACATAAAATGTTCTTATTTGGGTTACATACATAACATCCCATTAGAGTACTGATTAACTACAGGCTTAAGATCAATAACTAGCCACCTTATAAAACCAATTTTCATGGATGAGTTAACCACGAAGAGGAAGAGAGTGGACTGGACTATGCTCAATTATGCATCAATGCATAGCTTAACAAAGAACTACCTGACACTATTCCCTTAATAAGGCTAGGGTAAGATGACTATCTATACAAGGAATCAATGTTAGATTCCTACCACTAGAAGCCATCACTAACATAATAAGGTAAATAGTATAGGGCCACAAGGAGGAAGCTTGCTAAAGGTGATTATATGGAATTAATTGGATTAGATGTTTAACAAATAGAAAAATAACACTTTAACTCATAAAATGACGTAGTAGGGAAAGATCAAAACCAAAATGTAAATCAAAATAAGGAGACCACTCTCAATATAGGCACTGTTAAGAAGTTACTAAAGGAAGAAATTCTTGTAATGGAGAATGAAACTACATCTCAAGGTTAAAGTTCCATAGATTTGGAAGTTAACAAAATCTTAAGGGAGCACCAAGGTGCCACAGTTATAGAAGATGCTAAATTTTTTTTCCAAAATACCATGAGAATTAGGAATTCCAAAATGATGGCAGAATGGGAGGAAGAATATAAGTAAGGGATCTAAGGTCAAAAACCAAACTTCATATCAATAATATCCTAGAATATTAGGGGAATTAATTTCCCCAAAAAACAATTAGCTCTAAAAGATTTTGTCTATGATGTAAAACCAGCTATTATAGGATTAATAGAAATAAAATTGAACTCAAGAAAATATCTCCTACCTAAGGATCCTAGGAAAATAATGTTTTTTTTGGTCAAACCACCAACACCACTGTTATGGTTGTATTGTATTGGCTTTTGATCCAAGTAAGTCAAAGTGAACTAGCTAGAGACTACTGATAAACTAATACATATTACAATTTGGTTTATCAAAGAGAAGTAAAAGGTGCATATCACCTTTTTCTATGCCTCAAACTTTTGCTTCCAAAGAAGAGAATTGTGAATAAGCTATCAAGTTTCCAGCTATCAATAAAAGGGACATGGATGATCATATGTTATCTTAATAGTAATATGTATAGAAATGATGTTGAAAGGAATACTAGTCTAAGAATTTTCTCAAATGACCTCAGAGAATGTACCTAGAAGATGGGAGTCATTTACTTGAGGTATAAGGAAAGCTTATTCTTATAGAGTAATAAATAAACTTCCAAATGGAGATTAAAGAAGAATTTAGATAGAGACCTTGTAAACGGAGGTTGAATGGATGTATTCCTAAAAAATTTAGCAATCTTTTGAGAGTCCCAAGATATTTGATCATAACCTTATCATCATTATAAAAAATTTTCACCAAAGAGAGAATAAGGAGACCTTTTAGATTTAACAATTTCTTAACCGAGGAGGGATTTTAGGAAGCAATTCTCAAAACATTTGAGAAAGAATTACAAGGGTCAAATCTTAAATATATGTTAGAACACTTGGCTTTATCAAATAAGAGCTAAAGATTATGAATGCAAGAAGAACAATACACAAAAAGGACAATGTAACTAAGACTAGGAGGAAAACGTTCCTAACATAGGAGACCTTATACCTACAACTTGAAAACCTATGAGATTAAAAGAGGAGTTTGAGTTCTTTTTTATGGAGTTTGATTCTTTTTTATGTGACTGCATAAGGGAACAACAATCAGCTTTTAGTTTCTTTTGAAGACAACAATTCCAAGATTGATACTCTCCAAGATTGTCACGCAATTCAAAGAAGCATCATTGTATGAATTGAAGAACCTGATTAAGAAGCAATTAAATGTACTTAAGAATGCATAAATTTATAGTTAACCAACTATAGGATTCAATAAACATCTTCTAAAACTTTGCATAGGATATGATGCAAAAGGAATCTCTATGATATGACACTCAATCGTATTGCAACAGGAGGAGTTTTGTTCGTGTTAAAGAAACCAAATTTGAACATCCTTGACTCCTTAGGCCCTTATGAAACTAGAGATCAAACATACAACTTGATGTATGCATAATGCATACCTTTTTCTTAATTTTTTATTTTGATCAAAGAGCATGAATATACATTCTTCCTCCAAGTTCCTCATCAACAATTATCTGAAGGACTTTGAAGTTTAGACTTCAAGAGGAAGAACTGTTTGTATGCAATGCAACGAGAGAGGCATAGCAGCCGTCTTTGATATTCATCAAAGTGCAGTGCTTTCCTTTCTCTGCAATAATCCCATTTTTAACAACAGCAATAACATCTGCATTCTTGACAGTGGACAACCTATGTGCTACAACTACTGTGGTTCGGTTGGCCATCACTCGGTTTAACGCATCTTGAACCACTCTTTCAGACTCTGCATCTAGTGCACTTGTAGCCTCGTCAAATAGCATTATTTTTGGACATTTCACTATTGCACGAGCAATGGCCACTCTCTGTTTTTGTCCTCCTGACAATTGAACGCCCCTCTCTCCCACCACCGTATCATAACCCTGCATTCTCAATGGAGGCATGATTAATTTTGTAGTTTTTGGTTTTGGTTTTGGGTTCAATGAAGCTGAATTTTGTGCAGTATATATTTTTGAGACGGCTAAATTCTTACCTGATGTAAGCTGCTGATAAAATTTTGAGCATTGGCTAACTCTGCAGCTGCTATGATTTCTGTTTCTGTAGCATTTCCGCCTTTACCGTATGCGATATTTTCACGGATTGTGCCGTTGAACAATACTGGTTCTTGACTTACTAAGCCCATTTGTTGTCTCAACCACCTGAGTTGTAGCTTTTGGATTTCAATTCCGTCAAGAGTTATATGACCTGAATCAGGGTCATAAAATCTCTGCAATAAAGATATTATAGTTGATTTCCCACTTCCACTTTCTCCGACTAGAGCAACCGTCTGAAATAATAGTTTCTTTAATTAGTTTAAATTATCAATATCGTAAGCTTGAAATGGAAGGTGCATGACTGGTCTACCTGGCCGGATTGAATGGCCAAGTTGAGGTCTCGAAAAATCAGAGCCTCTGGTCTTGATGGATAACTGAACCTTATACTATGAAGTTCAATCTTTCCGTCCACCTTTTCTAATATCAAACCTGATTCATCACTTGGGTCGATTGTCGAAGTCCGATCAATAATTGAAAATAGTGAGGCCACAGCAGCCTTTGCTTTAGAAGAATCAGGAGCAAATGAACTTGACCATGAGATTGCACTAGCCGTCATGGATAGTGCAAAGAAAACCTGAAAAGCAGACGTATGAATCAATCTCCATCAAACTTTCACTACTATGAACAAAAAGTTGCTCAAATGAGGAAGATGTGCATACCTGAAAGATATCTTGGAATTTTGCTTTGCCATGTTCAAGAAGTCGGGCTCCAGCATAGAAGCTGGCAGCGTTTGAATTATACATCAATAAATATGAGAGCCCGAACCCTGCACCTGCGATCAGCCCTTTTCGTATTCCTAGATCTAGAAGCCCTACCTGTTTCTCTTTGTATAATCTTATCACTTTCTCTTCTGCGCAGAAAGAAGCTATGGTTCTTAAGCTTGCCACTGCGTCGTAGGCAAGTTGACTTGCTTCCTCGTAAATCAACTGCAACCACCATCTCACATCAAAAAGTCATAAAGCAATATCTATAGTTGACCACTTGGACATTGAGTCGAGACAAGAAAAGAAGTTATGGTTTTCTAAAGCTAAATCTTATAATAGGTTTGAAATTATCTCCTAGGAGGAGTTAATTCTCTTCATGTCATGACATAAACCAACAAGTAGATCATCATAAGAAATGGAAGCCTACCTTTCCATGAGCTCCTAGTTTCTTAATTGACTTCACTTGGATATATCCATTAATTCCAATCAAAGGTAGTAAACCAAGGACTATAAAGGACAATGTCCAGTTGGCTGTAAAGGCAACAACAAGGGCTGCAATTACTGATGAAGTGATTTGGACCATCTGAGCTAGGTTATCTCCAACTAGACAACGTACTTTTGTTGCATCTTCCGAGAGCCTACCACAAATTGCTCCGCTTGAATGTTCAACTTCGTCGAACCATCCAATCTCCATGCAAACAACCTTCGCAAAACACATAGATCGAATCCGTTGTACTAATTTACATCCTGCCACTGCAAATAAATACGATTGCAATGGATATACTACAACCGATACTAGACCAAGTATCAAAAACATCAGTGACCAAAATTTTGAATCCTTTCTCAGTTCATAAGGTGATTCATAAACTGTTTTGATCACTTTTGATAGTAATATACCATAAACTGGGAAAATTACACCATTTACTACAGCAACCATACTCCCAGCTACAAGCAGTGAAGCCTCTGGTTTGTTAAGATTTGCCAGTCGAAGGATTGGGATATTAGGAGCTTCTGGCTCAGGTGGAGGAGCTCTTTCGTCTTCCAGTCCACTATCAAGAACATCAAATCTGGTGTGTAAATCAAGTATTACAGACAAGGAGTGGTGACTGCTGTTTCCCAATCCAGATGACACCCGACTTACAGACCTTCTAAATGACATTCTTTCACTCAATTGTCTGAATGATTCTATTCTTTTGTTAGACTTTTCATCAATCTCTACTACTTGGCTTGATTCCTGCACGCTTATGAGCCGAGAGTATGCTCCGTCGGGATGATTAAGTAGTTCTTTATGGGATCCTAACAACAAGATAAGAAATTTAATGAAACGTTTACTGATGAAAAAACACAGAAAAGAATTTAATGGATTTCTTAATGATGCATAAGTGTGCAAGCACAACATTGGGATACCTTTTTCTGCTACCTTCCCCTGGTGAATGACTGCAATCATGTCAGCTTCTTTGACAGTGCTCAATCTATGTGCAACAATGACTGTTGTTCTGTTAATCATGATTCTTTCTAGTGCATCCTGTACTGTCCTCTCAGAGTCGACATCAAGGGCACTTGTAGCTTCATCTAAAAGTAAGATACGTGGATCCTTCAGGATTGCTCTAGCTATTGCAATTCTTTGCTTCTGTCCACCTGACAAATGAGTTCCATGTTCCCCTACAATTGTGTCTAATCCCTGGATACATAATTAAGAATGCCAATAGAAATTCAACTTTTCATGACAGTAATTAAAGGAAAGATTACAGCAACAGATTTTAGGTGGGAATAAAATGAAACCTGAGGGAGTTTATCGATGAATTTAATAGCATTCGCCAATTCAGCTGCAGTTCTTATCTCTTCAATGGTTGCACCATGTTTTCCATATGCGATGTTGTCCTTAATGCTGCAAGTAAACAGAATAGGTTCCTGGCTGACGAGACCAATTTTCCCTCTAATCCATTTAAGTTGAAATTCCTTGAGGTTAATTCCATCTATGAGAACTTGGCCCCCTTGTGGATCATAAAACCTCTCTATTAGACTAATAACTGTTGATTTGCCACTTCCTGTTTGTCCAACCAGTGCTGTTGTTTTGCCAGATAGAAAAGATAGAGAGAATCCGCAGAATATTTGCTCATCTGGTCTAGCTGGATAACTAAAAACTATGTCCCTCAACTCTATATCTCCTTGGATGTCATCCAAAACTATTCCCGAGATATCATAAGCGTCTATCTCTGACTTCCTGCTTATAGTCTCAAACATCTTACAAGCTGCAGCTTGGCCAGCACCAAATGCACTGATGCAGGAAGGTATCTCACCTAAGGACCTAAAACCTCCACAAGTAGGGGAAAATATTAGCATAGGATGTCATAAAAAAAGGCATTGCACTCAAAGTAGAAATGCTACTTGTATGGACGCCGTTGTGTGTATGTGCTTGTGTTTGGCTTAAAATGGAGCTTACATGGAACCATTGAATACCGCGACAATAACATTAATCACTGCACCTCCTTCATACCCATTTTCTAGTATCATCTTCGAACCAAACCAAAGTGCCAAAGCATAACTGCAGAAAGACATTAATCTCATTATTCCAAGACCTATTCCAGAAGCAAAGCCTTCGTGAACCCCTGATCTGTAGGCACCAACAAGAAACTTTGTATAATTCTCTGCTGCGTCCTTCTCGCCGGTAAATGATGCTACCTATACCATGTAATATGACTCAACCAGTGAGAATAATTTAGTTATTTTTCTTGTCCAATCATGGATCTACTAAGGAACTCAAAAACTGGAAACATACAGTTCTGATTAGTCCGATCGTCTGTTGAGCAACGGTTGCTGCCTTTGCATAAGCCTTTTGTGCAACAGATCCCATCCTAGCTATCATGAAGGACATGGTTGCAGCAGTTAGGATTACAAACGCAGCAAATGGTAATAGGATGAGCGTCAGAAGCCACCCATTTACAAATGCAACAATAAATGCTCCAACAAATGCTGATGTCAGTTGTAGGAACTTCCCAACCTGAGTGCGATAAGCAGCCTTGAAATTTTACAAAAGGTATTCTGATTGTCTTCAATTGCAGAAGAACTTTTGGAATTGTAAATTACCTTCTCACCCATGGCTTCCTGAATAAGAATGCTGTCCCCAGACAGTCTATCAATGACCTCTCCGGTGTTCATATGTCTATCGTAGAAACCAATATCTTGTCTCAGTACAGCTTCTAAATATAAACATCTTATTCGTGAAGCCTGTCTTTCTCCTGTGACTTGCCAACAAGATACCTCTGGAAACAACAAAACAAGAATTTAATGTCTGAAAAAGTTTGCTAATTAGTGTCAAATGGACATTGTTATGTATTTACGTACGTAGAAATGAAGCTAAAGCACTCCCAACTGCGAAGTATACGATCTTTAGACAAACCTGAATTTCACCAGGATAAGAATCAGTACAATTCTTATAAATGTAAAGCAAATACAAAATTTTTGAAGAAAATAGCCAGATTGAAAACGTTAGTTCAACAATGACACTGATAACTGTAATTTACAATAAAGAGAAGAAACCCAATGTAAGGGCATTCACTCGGGGTTAAGTCATTTCATACTTAAAACATTTTGCCACTTTTTTTTTTTTTACCTTAGCAACAGTGTGCAAGATTTCATTGTAATGTTGAATTTCTCCAAAAGAATCTGTCACTTCTCTCAACAAGATTGTCATAACAGGTACACATACTCCATTGCCAACAGCTCCAATAGTCCCAATGATCATCAAGAAAACATCTGTCAAGTCCGAAAATGAAAAGAGCTTGAGAAATGGCATCGTTTTATATATCCCATCTCCTTTACCGTCATCAGGCACTGCCGCTTTCTGGTTCAGACCGGAAAATTTCTCCTCCAATTCAAGGCTTTTCCTTGCACCATCATTTATCTCGTTCTCCTCCATCTCCTGGGCCATGAAAACCACTTCAAGATAGGTTGCTTGTCAGTTGTTTTAGAACAACTAAGACTTAAAGCATTGAGAACTGTAGGCTTGCAGCAGCAAAAGACTTGATGAAGTCGGAAAATGAAATCCTTAAAACTAATATACCTGTAATAAAACCTGAAATACGTAGTTCAGTTTCTGCAAAAACAAATATATCTGATGCAACACTTGAATAATAAGTAGTTAGAGTTCAGTATAGGAAAGAAGAGAAACATTGAAGCAACGTAGAGAAGGGAAACACAAAGTTGCACCCGGAATCATAAACTTGCCAAGAAGACAAGTGCTTTCTGGGATCTGACTCGGTAGTCTTTTTCCAACTTCTGATCTGCTTGTCACAGTTGAAAGATCCAAATTTATAGAATTTAGTTCTTCAACAGCTTGCATAGAGGAGAATGATCAGCAACGAGGGTACCTCATGGTCAAAAGCATAATATTTAATTGGTTTACAGCCAATTCCAGTACCGTTTACAGATTGTTGCGTATATACATATATATATAATAAATATTATACTTCAGCAAGAAAAATGAACTCGGATACTTAAAGATATGAATCCCGTTTAGCTATATATTAGTCTGCTAGGAGGTAACATGATTATACATGTATTAACGTGAGGAAGGACAACCTCGTGTTGTGCAGTAGAATCTGTTTCCAAGTTAATTATAACCAACTTCAATTATAAGGAGGAAAAAAAAAAGAAGAGTTCATTGATAACATGGCTTCAAATATTCATAGAGAAAATAACACGGAGAGAAGGGAATTTAATAAATAAATATATATATATACACACATACTTGGATTCTTGTAAGAGGCTTCATCATCTATATATATATATATATTTAACAGGTCAACTTAATTACATCGCACGGTTTCTACGAATATCCAACTTCTGCAAGATACGGAATCTTTTCTGCCAGGCAGTGGCATGTAGCCACTTTACCGAGTAACTAGTTGAGTGATTAATTCGCTATCTCGCCTCTTTATCCACTATTCAAGGTGCCTAGTTTTTCTAATTCACTCTCTTCCTAAAATGGATTTGATGTCGCCCATAACTTTATATTCACTTTCAGGATACCTTTTCTCCAGTACTTATAAGTTCACTATCTTCTTGTTCTAAGGCACATTTCTCAAACTATAACCATGTAATTTTAAGTCATTGCTTTCTCTAATCATCCTTTTAGTAGACTCTATAACTTATCTATAAGTCTAGGGAAAACGCAAGATTACAACTGCTATAACTTGTAGGTCAAGGGAATGAAGAGATAAGTAATGCATGGTTTACGTTGGCTTGTTTTTAAAATTATATATCAACCAACCTTTTTAAGTAATAATAATTTTTTAATTTAAACCAAATAAAACCATATGAAAGTTTAAATAAATTTAAATACATTTTGTTTTAATTAAATGGTTTGAGTCGGTTTACATTTTAATAATTTATTCAAAATATGTCAATATATCTTTGTTCTTTTAGTATAATAATATTTTTAACAAATAAGAACATTATATATAAAATAAGATGAATTTCAATTATGTTACTCTAGTCTTTTAAACAATATTTATATATAACATAATTTCTTGACTAAATGAATAATTTAAATGAAGTATAAATATTTTTATATTGGTACGACAAACCAACTAATTTCATAAACTAACATGATATTTTATGGTGAATGATCAAGCAATTAGGTAGTTGACCAGATCTCTTGCAATAAAGAGTAATTGGTATCAATGATTTACACAAAATCTACATCAACAAAGTAGCTTCACCCTATCCAACTTGTCTTTATGAGGTCTAGTGTTCCGTATCAAAACATAAACATCCAAAATTTTTCAATTCAGTATAATTGGGCTGCTTCCCTGATAACAATTCATATGGAGACTTCCAATCTAGTATTTGACTTGGCAATTGATTAATAATGTAAGCTGCATGTAAAACACTATGTCCCAGGCCAAATGGTGATGCTGTCGCCTGCAACCAAATATAAAAGAAATAACTTCCGTTAAAACAAATTAATGTAGTAGCGGTAAGCGGATATCGTTCCCACGAGGAATCTCTAACGGTAAAGGTTAGCTAGTTCAAACGAAAATAAAGAGGGGGGTTTTGTCACAGCGATAAAAATAAAAAGGAAAAATCACAAATTGAAACAATAATTAAATCTGAAAATTAAATGGAAAAATACCTTGGTTTCGGTCACCGATGTTACCATGCTATTATGGATCCTCGACATAAAATTGTAATTGTTAATAAACATTCATTGGGGAAACTTCTCTTAAGTGTAATGACTAGAAACATGTATCCTAGCAATCTTATTAAACAATAACCTAGATACGATCATAGGTAAATTGAATAATAGCATTAAGAACCAATGACAAGTGATAAACATGTACGACATGCAATCAATCAAGCGGATATTTTCTTAGAATTTTCCGACTCTAACGTAGAGGGGTTAATCCTAATTGCTACTTTGGTTACCGAAATTGAACGTTAGATTCCATTAACCTAGCGGTCGAATCAATTAATCTCTAGTAGCGCTCCTAGAAACCAACAAATTCAATTAAAAAGACAGATCCGAAAATGTCCAATGTTCATCAATAATATGAAAAATATCCAGAAAATCTCACCATAATAACATGTAACATGGATCCCTAAACCAAGACAAGAAAATTAGTTAATCATAATTAAATTGAAATCAAAAGAAACAATAAAAACAATAATCTCCATAACTGGTCTTTAATAATAAAATCAAAAATAACAATTGAAATTGTGCAGAAATTAAAAACAAGAAAATCAGAATTTAAATAAACCCACCAGCCTACGATTAACTACTTGGAAATTGCAAAAGAATTAAATCATAAAAGCTAATTAAATGGAATTGCGGCAACCAAAAGAAGGAGATGTGCGTTGGTACTGATGGAGAATTCGACAACTTGGACAACGAAGAACCAAAGAGAATGCGGCGATTTCTGGAGAAAGGAAATACGATGATACTGTTTGAATAATTAAAAAAAACAAGAAGGAGATCAAAGAGTGGGGTTGTCCTAGGAGGAGTGCGTCAATGATGCTGGAGAAAGCAGAGAATAAGCGATGATCTATAAAAGCAAGAAGAGGACAGATGCGTCAGCCTTAGAAGAATATGATATGCGATGATACTATTGCAATAACTAAATAAGAAATAAGGCAATTGCGGCAGTCTAGAGAGATGAGAATGTGTTGGTCTGGAACGGGAATAATGCTTGAATAACACAGAAAATAAAGAATAGGTTTGCGGCAGCAATGATGATGATGGGACGATGAAGCAACGTGGCAAGGAGGACCAAAGTAATATGCGGCAGTCAACAAGCCAGAGAACCTATGAGAACACTACTAAAATTTTTGACAGAAACGAAGAGTGCGGCAGCCCCTCCAAAAGAAAAATTACTCAAACCCTATTCTAAACCTAATCTACCATATAATAAAACCTAATCTAATTTTCGACCCTCCCTTTCTTTTAAACCTAATACATATATAAAAAAAGCTGCGGCAATCACATGAGTTTCCTTCTCCAATTGAATTTCTTCGTAATCTTGATTTGACTTTATCCCAATTAGGTTGGTCTTTTAATTTTGGTGGGAAACGTCTTGTTTAGAGATTGAGACGATCTTGGACTATTGTGTTCTAATTGGATTCCAATTCTGGAAATTTTGCAGATTTAGGATTCTGTCCTTAGGCGTGCCCACGCCTAATCTGTGAATTTCGGCTAGATTGGAATTTTCGAATTTCTTTCTTTCTTTTGCTCTTTTTGATCCTTTTTTCGTCTTTATGGTGTTGAAAACCATCTGTGGACATTTAACAATTAATTCCATCAATATTTAAACACCAATTTTACAAATAAATCAAAATTAATACCAAAACATATGCAATAAAATTGACTTATCAAATTCCCCCACAGCGAACCTTTGCTCGCCCTCGAGCAACATATCAAACTATTAAACTCAATCAATTCATCCTTCAAAAATCAAGTGCACACAATCTATCAACTTAGGCTAGCAAGATCCAATTTGCAACACACATCATAATTGCCTTTCACTAATGCA
>JANZLH020000079.1:1771289-1783995 GCA_026770325.2 Erythroxylum fimbriatum | reverse complement strand
TCAAATAGTTAGCCATAAACATTAGTGCAACAAATTTGGTTGCATATGTTGCCTTTTCCCTGTTGTCATTGTGAAGACCTTGAAAAATTAAGAATATTGTTGTTAATAACCATATATACATAATTAGATTAGTAAAGTATATTTAAACATATAATAACAAAAATTTTCTTTTTAATAGAGAAAGAAAAATAAATAAGGACCTTGTATAAAAAATTATTGATAAATATCCTTCCAATCCCTGTCAGTGTCATCAAGGTCTGAATCATCTTCTTCGTCATCATTTTTTGTTTCAATATTTAAGATGTTTGGAGGTATGTCAATCGTGACTATAGGTAAATCTTCTCTAGACTAATTGGGGTTCACATCACTATTATTTCTAAAGAAATCATTGACATGGTCATTTGGTGCTCCCTAATATGTTTCTTCAACATTTTCATTATCATCTAAAGGTACATCAAAAAGATACTTAGGTGCCTTCTTCTCCATATATGATAACATTTCTTAAAAAAATCAACTACATGAAGCACTTGATCAACTTGGTTACCAATACAAAAGGATCCTCCATATACTCGAGTAAGCATATTATCATCTTTCTCTTCTTGATGCCAACAAATTTGAACAACACTAGACTGAACTATTAGGTTTGGCAATCAACACAGGCAAAAGTTTCACAATTGTATTAACAAGTGCACACCATACTGTAGCTTGGCATTTTTTTTTCTATATCATGACTCCATTAAGTTCCCCCTTCACTTATTTACGCTTTCTAATTATAGTAAGGATATCACACGTCACTGAATGCATACGACTAATAGAAAAGATACAAAAGAAAATTTGTAACATAAACTATATATGGTAGTAAAACAAAAGAAGACGTGTTCTGTATAATAAATTTTAAATATTTTTCTTTTAATATCAAGTATTAAAATTAAATACTTTTCTTTTATCGGACTGGAAGCTTACAAGTCTCCAATCTATTATTTGTTTATTGAAGTTGAAAATGCTACCTAAATTGCTGATGAGTCGATGGTTTTTACCTTAATTGATGTGTTTTGGGATTGGGAGGTCAGCTTGAGTGATGCAAGACATGTAATATTGCAAATTGTTGTACTCTGCTGATTTCATCAATACATTCCCTTTAACTTTTTTAAAAGACTTTAGTTACATTTTTATTGTTAATTATTTGTAAGCTAATATTTATTTTAATGATTATAACTATTTTATTATTTAAAATTAAATACTTGATATTTTAAATTTTATTATATTACTGTAAAATTAAAAGAAATTATATAATTATTTTTATGTTAATATTAAATTAAATAATATATTTAATTAGTAAAAAATAAAATTGAAACTAATTTTAAAAGCATGAATAAAAATGATCTCAATAAAATTCTTAACTTAATTTAAAATAAAAATAAAATAGGAGTCTTAAATGAATTTATCTTTTCTAGACAATTTAAAAAGATTAGCATGTTGCCGCTACTCAACAAGACATGAACGCTCTGAAGAAGCAGCCAGAAGATGATTCGCGCGTAATCATCACGCATTTATGAGACTACCTCCTTGACCTTAACCTCAACCGTAAACCTCGGCGCACGATAGCCACATGCCAAGTTAACATGACAAAGCGATCAAAATTCCCCTGCGCCGTTTCTTCCTTCTAAAACCCTCCTTAAACCATTCTCCGAAGCCCTTCTCTGCTTAAACTATGCCAAAGTCACTGGACGTGTTGAGATCCAACGCCTCTAACCCAAAGGTGTGGGTCCTCATCGGCGTTACGGTAGCCGGAATCGTCGTGCTGGCGGAGACGCGGCGGCGAAGGAGGCTGAAATCGAATAGAGCCGATTTCGGGGCCTTCGTCGAAAGGTTCGAGATACTTCCATTCCCTCAGCCTCCCCCTCCTGCCGCCAAGCAATCCCTGTCCAACCTCTCATTTGCTATTAAGGACATGTACTATTCTTCTTCTTCTCTTATGTCATTTTCCATTTCGATATGATATGAAAGTTGTTATTTTTTTTTAATTTCTTTTTGGGTTTGGATTAGATTTGAAGTGAAGGATCATGTGACGAGTTTTGGGAGTCCGGCATGGAAGAAAAGTCATGAAAATGCTGAAAAGATGGCAGTTGTTGTGACCGCCTTGTTGAAGAATGGGGCTTCTTGCATTGGCAAGACTGTTATGGACGAATTGGGATTTGGGTAAATATGTTTTATGTTGTTTACTCATCTCTCTCTCAGAGATTGAAAAGATCAAACTATTTTATTTGGTTTTCAGGATAACCGGAGAGAGTAAGCATTACGGAACTCCTATAAACCCCAAAGCGCCATCTTGTGTTCCTGGAGGTTCTTCTAGTGGTTCAGCTGTGGCTGTTGCTGCTCAGCTTGTTGATTTTGCTTTAGGTATCTCCTTCCTTGTAACTCTTCAATGATCAGATTGCGGATGGATATGTAATTTTGTTGGTATGATTATTATAGGCGCCAGTATATGTTCTTTGCTGCTGAAAATATAGATATAACATTCTTATTGTTATTCTGTGATGTACAGGTACTGATACAGTTGGATGCATAAGAATTCCAGCAGCATTTACTGGTATTCTTGGGTATCGGCCGTCTCATGGGGCTGTATCTACACTTGGTGTTCTTCCAGTTGCACAAAGTTTAGACACTGTTGGTATGTAATAAAATAATCATATATGTTGTATTAGGGAGCAAAGCTGTTCATGTCGATTAGCTATTCCACTTGGTTTTCTACTTGTGCTTGCTACAATTCAAGGGAGTGATTGATTGATTTTATGCTTATGCCTTGACAAGGTGCTTCATAGTTATGCTACCAGGACTGGAAATGCTACCTCTATAAATGCAAGTCAATGAACATGGTTGATGGTTTTCTTGATCTATCCATAATTTTCCTTTTGAAGTTGAGGAGTTGAGTATGTGGCCCCTACTGAAAATATGGGTGTCTAGTTCCTTGCTTGTGAGAATGAACATAAACAGAAAAATGAAAAACTAAAGACAGAAGTAATCTTATATTAAGTACGAATTCTCTTAATATCACTCCCAGTGTTTATTTTCGAGGACAATCCATGTTAAAGGTAACATTGATAGAAGTATCTCCTTAGATTTGGCCAAGCTACATAACCATGTTATAGATTTGGCCAAACTACATGTGCACATTCTAGGACAAAAGTCTATGCATCTTTAGATGACTCTCTATTGTTTGATCTTCTAGTATAGTATTGATGATCATTGCATACTCTTTACTTGTATGGAAACTATCTACATTTATCTTGATTTTAGTTAGTTGTTTTAGTCAAACTTTTTGGGTGTGTTGAAGTTGAATTGATGCTACCTTTTGTTGGTTTCACGAGGAGGTGTGAGCCCCTTGAGTAGGGCTTTAGGAAATAACCATTTTTTTGTTCTTTTAACTTACCAAATAGTCAATATTTTACGCTTCTGCTATAGAAAATTGTGAGCCCATAATGCCTTTGTGGGCAATAATAATATTTGTTCTCCAAACGAGTGTTCTCGATACATTCCACATGTTTGTTAGCCAAACAACACTACTCACTACACCTTAAATGCTGCTAGCTAAAGAATACAACTCACTATTGAATTTCTATATTAGTAATGTCAATGGGCATCTTCAATTAGGTGTGACGTAGCGAAGTTTGAAATCTACCTTTTACTCATCTTACCTATAAAATGGAAAGGTTTTGACAAGTAGAGTTGGAACTTGGAGAATTGATTGACCTCTTAAACGCTAACTTCTTGATGTTACATGTCTACTGGTATCATTGATTTTTTGACCTTGCTGCTTATGATGGGTTTAGAAATCTTGTTGGAAGAGTATTTAGACCTTTGCAATTCCTATTTCTCCTTGCAATGCTACTTGTCTATTGCTTTTTTTCTTGAGACTCGCTCAATTTATGTTGTTCCAGCTGTACCTTTTATATCCTTCCTTGGTTATTTGTTTATCATCAGCAACCTTTCAGGATGGTTTGCGCGTGATCCCTCTATATTACACCAAGTTGGATGCACTATACTTCAGCTTAATGTTGTAGAACCTAGAAGGACCAAATGTCTTCTCTTTGCTGATGATCTCTTTCAGTTTTATAAGGTTCCCCAGCACAAGACTTTTTCTGTTATTACCAAAGTAATTGAAAAGCTCTCTGGATGTAAGTTGCCTCAAATTTGCATTTTTCATCCTTTACCTACTATTGTTACTTGCTTGACGATTGATATCTTGTCACTTTCAGTGCTCCTTTTTCACTTGACAATTGAATGCTATTGATTTGTTGATAATAACGTAAAGGTGCTGCCATTGTATTCGTGTTGAAGTTGATATATAGTTTGTCGATTGCGCAGATGAGCATCCAAAGCATATAAATCTCAGTGAGCACATTGCTAAAAATGTTTCAAGTCTAAAAGGGTTTCATGAAAACTCTACAAAAGTGCAAAATGGAACATCTGCTTTAAAAGCTCTGTCTTCAGTGATGATTTCACTGCAAAGGTACTTCACAACTGTAAGTTAAATTACTATGTTTGGAAGAACAAGTTCCATGGATCATTGCATCTCCCCATTTTCTTAGTCTTTTCTATCTTTTGTTGTGAGTTTGAGTCTAGTGAACATTTCTAGTTAAGTTCCTAGTAACATATTTTTCTACAGGGACTGAATCCAATTGAGTTGTTTGTCATTAGACACTTCAATTTGAACATATTTTTGAAGGAAATATATATGTGCAAGTCAACTGGTTAATATTGTAGTTGTAAGCAAGAATGATATTCTAACATCATGCTTTCGTCTGAATTAAGAATTTTTAATATCATTCTTCTCTCTAAGACTTGTTGAATGTTAAGGTCCAAGGGTGCTAGGAATTGAGGTGCTAATCATTAGAAACTAGAAGATGAAATCATATTTGTGAATGCCAGGAGTATACACTAGTTAATTGGTTTATTATGTAATTATAAACAACAATAATATTGATGTTGCTTTGTAAGAATCAAATGAGGTGTAGTATGTAGAATATTGTGTTATGCTGAATGTTTATACTAAGATATGCACGTTCTTAATTTATACATACTTGGTTCTTTCTTGTCAATTCAAACTTCTTCTTCTTAAGCTTTTTTGTTGGACCATTAATTGATTCTTTTGTCATTCTCACCCTTGACTAGGACAATCTCCAACTTATGCATTTAGAATGAAGCAATGATATGAATATCGTATCGTATCATATCTAGAAAAAACTAGTACAAATTTGCTTTGCACTGTAATAGGTTGTACGAGAGAATTTTTGGTTGTAGCAGCCGATATTGGCCAATACGCCAAAATATCAAAAACACTAGGTCAAATTTGTAACTTAAAAAAAATTGAAAGGTTAAATTAAAAAAATCCTTTTATGTCTAAATTTTTGAAACATAGAATTATTCTTAAAAAATAGTTTTTATGTCTAAAACATAATTTCTTATTTCTTATGTTAATTTTGAGTTATTAAATCAACATTTTAAATTTTTTTCAATTTTAATTATAATATGAACTAATTTAATTATATATTGAGGAATTATTCTGTAATTTTGCAAAAATTAATGCATGATGTTATCTGGTATTAACGAGTACTAGTACTATATTGGACTAGTACCAAAATTGTTACAAGCTGTACTCTGAATTTTTTTAAGAACTTGATCTCTATATTAAATGTTTATTGGCTGCTTTTATCCTTTAAAATACTTTTATCCTTCAAATTTTTTATATTTCTTTTTAATTTTAATATTTATGTTTAATTTATTTATCAAAATTTCCTTATTTATTTGTCAGTATTTATCCGTTTTAAGTATATAACATAGGCATGTAGATTTAATTTGGGTGTAATAAATAAATAGAATAAAATAGGGGTATAATTACTAAGGGCCCACCCTTATTTTTACTTTTCTATTTTTGCTTTTAAATTTTTATAAAAATTAATTAATTAATTATTTAATTTATTCCCACTTTTATAACATATGAAGTTTTAGTTTTTATAATCTAATTTTATTATTAAATAAATAAAAAGTATTTAACTATTTAATATTACCTGCTAATAAAAATTCTTAATTATTCAAGTTGTTAATGTTAAGATCCTTAAAAGAACGTTATATATCTTCTAAAAGATAAGTTTGGTATTTGGGGACTAAATTTTAATTATATTTGAGAGATTAATTTAAAAAATTATTTGAAATGATATACAATATTGATCAATATTGGTATTATACTGTACTAATACCGAACCAGTATGAGCTTTGGTACAGCATTCATAATATTGGTTTGAAGCCTTGGTTACTGTCCATGTAACAGTTGGGTTTGTTTTGTTGCTTTCTAGATATGAATTCAAATCAAATCATGAAGAATGGGTTAAATCTGAATCACCCAATTTAGCATCTGAAGTTGCCAAGAATATCCATCTCGCAATTAATTCGACATACGATAATGTAAAAATGTTATATAAGGTCAGAACAGAGTTGCGGGCAACACTTCAGGGCCTTTTAAAGGTATCTTCCCAAAAGGAGCTTTAAGATTTTACATTTTAGTTGCAATATTTCAACTTGAAAATGTGCTATGAACTTGTTCAAAAAAATGTGATGCCATTAGGTGGGTCTACTTTGAGGCAAAAAAGATATAGCAACTACATATTTTGGAACTTTATAAATGCTAGGAAAAGAAACCAAAATAGGAAGGTTGTGTTTCAGAGTCTGGAATATATTGAATGGCCAAATTCATATCTTGTTCTCATGTCCCTAACTCCTTTCCCTTCTTTTGCCAGGACAATAAAATACTAGTGATTCCTACAGTTGCAGATCCTCCATCACAACTCAACTCAAAGAAAACATATTACACCGAGTGTAATGAAAGAGCATTGATGCTGTCAAGCATTGCAAGCATATCTGGATGTTGTCAGGTAAATTGTTGGTCAACTTTTAGCTTTCATCCTTGGGTTCAATTTGTTTGGCTTACTATTTTTGATGTATGGTTTAAATGTTATTGTCAGGTTGCCATCCCATTAGGAGAGCATGGCAATTTTCCCATTTCTGTTTCGTTTATTGCATACCATGGAGGGGATAAATTTCTTCTTGATACATTGTTGGATATGTACTCTTCACTTCAAGAACAAGCCAGCATTGCTTCTAATTCAGCACCATTGCCAGATACAAATGGAGACATAGACACTTCTGAGATCTTGAAAGAAAAGGTTGGTCACCAGCAATATCTTAATGTGGCTGGTGGTGCTAATTTAAGAAACTTTTCGTATAAATGTCTCCAATTCTTTATTGTTCTCAAAACATTTATCCCATGGTTTCTTTCTAGTTGGCTGAAGTCCTTGATTTGTTTGCCTTTTCGGTATCATGCATAAAATGTGTCTTCTCAATGTAGCAAAAGCCTTCTCTTTATTTTTTAAAAATTAAATTTAAAATTACATATGAGAGTTTCATGGGTGTTTTACTATTTTAATTTTACTTTTAATTATACAAGTATTTATCGGAAACAATCTCTCTAACAATTAGGGTAAAGCTGCATATTATTGAACCTCCCCAAATTTCCCGTTTCAGTGAGACTTTTACTGGGTTGTTATTGTTGTTGTTGTTTAACCATACAAGTATTTAGGAGTTGGGAAATAATGTATTTTTAGTTTTTGGAATATGTACTTTTGGAAAAAATTTTAATATATCAAGGGAATTGAGGTTTTTATGCCCATAACCTTCTTAGTTCTATCCTCAAACCCATGATATTTGGTACAATGTAATGGAAGGTGTAATGTATTCATGACTACATTGCATAAGCAATTCATTTGTTTGGCTGGATAGTTACTATGGAATGCCATGCCCTATTGCTTCATGTTAGAAATCCTAATTTCTTTAAACAATCTAATCGTCATTACATCAAACTTACATAATCCTCATTTTATTTCTTCATTCCACTGCATTACATTATATTCTACTGAATATCTTTTAAATTTCTTCTCTTTCCTCATTTCTCCTCATCTATCTCTCTTCTTTTCACTTTAGCTCCTGTTCTCTTCTTCCTGTTTCTTTTTCTAATTCCATTGTTACTCATTTCCAGCAAGAAAAACTGTGTTTTTGACACCTTAACTGTTTTCTCTGGAGCACTTTATTAAGAATTTCACATTTGATAGATGATGCTGATCTTTTTGTCTAGCTTGTTTGTAATACATGGTTCTTGAAAATCAACATTGATGCAAGTTTTGAAGACAGTTCTCTGATGTTGGCAATTTGATCTTTGTGACCTTCCTTTCCTGCAAAATTTTTTTAGTTCAAGACACAGTGGAAGCCATGGATTTGACTGATGATAGAACGCTTTAGGAGAACACATGCCTTTTCATCTTTTGATCTTACTTATCAATAGATAGCCTTATTGCAGGGAAATGCTGCATTTAGACAGAAGCTCTGGAACAAGGCTGTCAATTACTACACCGAGGCCATCAAATTGAATAACATGAACACAGTCTATTATTGCAACCGGGCAGCAGCTTACTTAGAATTAGGATGGTCTGATATTCTCTTCAACTTTTTCCTCATCCTGCATGTAAAGTTTTTGCTCATTACTTCACCAATTTGTTCTAATTTTTGCAGTTTTCAGCAAGCTGAAGAAGACTGCATGAAAGCAATTTCACTTGATAAAAAAGTAAGAAGTTCAGTGTTATTATATTATATCATGGCATCCTTTTGATGTATTAAGTACATTGTCAATTGCAATAATCAGGCTAACATGGTCCTAGGTTTCCTATTTCATAACTTATCACATTGTTCTATCTTGTTCTAATTGGAAGAAGACATTGGTTGTTCCACGTTCTCTTGCCCTGCCATATGATACCATGAGGAGCTTATGGAGATTTGCTTGAAACAAACGAGCTACAATCTTCTGTTATTAATTTGAATTGTTTTGTAATCTAATTTAGGTGGTAAAAGTATAATAGTGCATGATGCTGAAAGTCTTACAGTTTCCTGTTGAAAGAACTACATGAGACAGGTTCCTGTGGTGGTGGTTGGGAGGCTGATATGTGTACTAAGAAACTATTTTTGCCTATAGCCATCTCCTCAGTCTTTTAGATTTTAGGAAAATAGCCTCTTACCCAGTGCATCAAAGACCTTGTCATGCTTTTCTTTTTGGACATGGATTTCTAGGAAAATATTATGTTGGTTAACCACCCCATCCAATTAAATGAACTTGATTGAGCAAAGGAAAAGGTGATAAAGTGCAGTGTAGGATTTGGGTTGTTGTCCTTTATAATTTGTCCATGGCCAACCAAAGAGAGAATGAATAGAAACCACCTTATAATCAAAGAGATCGTTTGTTCTTGGTTGTGAGACAATTCTAGATTTTCTGTGCTTTGATGGGGGAAAGTAGTATGGGATTATATATATTTTTGCACAAAGAACTTGATTGGATCAACAAAGTAATATTGGTTGGATTTAGAATAAAGGATTTGGTGAGCAAGGGTGACCTGGAATGACTCACATTTTTAGTGACATAACAGACTAGGTGATGATGATCGGGCAAAAGACTTCTGTTGTCCATGCAACGTTTATATTGTTTTTTTTAATCAAGTAGTACACTAGATTAGTTCCTGATGAAGAGGTTGTAAATGACAGTTCTGTCTTTTTGGGTATTGGCGGTGAGTTGATGGTATAAGAGCTTCTGACAAGGCTAGGTTTTGAAATTTCAGATTGGGGTGTTATTACTGCAAAAGATGACTTTACTTGGTATTCATGCGGCCAACAGCTACTATTAAGCAGATTTTTTCTAATATTAGTGAGACCCTTATTATTTGGATTTAGCTCTAAAAAAACTTAATTCATAAATAAATCTGCTTTTAAATTCTTTTAATGTTTTTCTGATTTGCAGTAGTTATGGTAAATAGAATCAACAATAATAAGATACCAGTTTTAATTACATTGATATGGTCGCAATCTTATAACGTCAACTATCAAATACCAATAAATGGGTTTGCTAGTCATCATATCTCCATATTAGAGAAATTCAAACTTCATCATGTTGTTAAACATTGCTAAGGCTCCAGGGGTCTTAAAATGAATTTGTGTTAATCTTGCAAGCAGGTTGATTAGCGAGGTGGATACAAGCCTATAGCTATGTTCATGTTTTCTTTATGTCCTTGACCATTTGGTTGAACTTGTGTGTGTATATATATTCATAATAATTTGTTGAAACTTCGTAGTCTAGAAGCTTAAATAGTCTAGTCAGTTTGCTTTCGATCCTATAAAGTTTTGAATTGCTTAACATTTCCTATTTTCCACGCAGAATGTGAAGGCATACCTTAGGCGTGGGACAGCTAGAGAATCACTTCTACATTATAAAGATGCAGCTCATGGTGAGCACTGTTCTTCACTGATCCGAGTGAATCTAGCATGTGAAATAAAGTGCATGTGATACAAGATTGTGAAGGATTTCACCAGTTGACATTTAAGTAATTAATAAACAAAATAGAGTCTCAGAGTTCCATAAATCATTGAGAGGAAAGTCAAGGGGGGTTCTAAAATAAATGATTGGCTTCTTCCATAGGGACCAACGGTGTGGTAGGTTTGTTTGAAAGGGATGTTTCCATCTCATGATCCTCCAAGAATTGTGGAGTGCCTGGTGTGCTAAGTCCCTGTTGATATGTCTGTTTGTCTCTAGGGAATGCGGAATGGCATAAAGTCCCCAACTCTAGCATAGGATGAGATCTGCTAAAACTGAATAGTATATATAAAATGAGTTATTTGAATATCTGCAATAGTGACTGTGCATACACCTCCATGGATTAAGCAACCCTAAGTTTTTTTAAAAGATTATAAATGGAATGTTGGGTTCTTCAACAATTATTGGTTTGTTGATACGCTATAGTACTTTCTTCTATGTTAACCTTTTATGTGCTTGCAGATTTCAGTTTTGATACGTGATAGCACTTTGTTCTATGTTAAACTTTTATGTGCTTGCAGATTTCAGTTTTGCTCTTGTTCTTGAGCCACAGAATAAGGTGGCTAGTCAGGCTGTGGAAAGACTAAAGAAGCTAATGAGTTGATGGCTCTTTGTCCTCCCCGTTTTTGACAGAAAATGTTAGTGTTTCATGAGTTAATCTACATTGTATTCTTCTCAAGCTGGACACCTTTTGGGCACTAATTGTAAATTTAGTAAAAAATATATTGTATTCTTATTAATCTTTTGGAAGTAATTTTTAGAATATAATTTACAGTTGATTTAATTTATAAATATAATCGATATATTTATAATATTTTAGATGGTGGTTTGGGAACGTTTATGTCCAGCTCGAAGATGAGTTTATTGATATCATAATGATAGTGTAGTACTGGAGAGCAAGAAAGAAAGCCACTTACATATTTATTATTTGACATACTATAGCATCAGCCTTCAATGTGCATATTGTAATTTTCGATAAATGGTGCAAATTCTTTTAGGAATATAATGAACAAAAAAATATAACTTTTATAAATGAATACAGTTAGACTTTAATTTCTATTAAATTTTACATCGAAAATGAGCCTATAATGCGGATATGTATCATTTAATCATATTGTGAGATTTAATTATATTTTTAAAATTTAATTAATTATAAAATTATCCTTGATACCCTTTATCACCTATACTTAGAATAATAATTTAACCCTAAAAGTACCAATATTCAACTTCACACACTTTGGTTCAATTTCCACTTTCAATACCCCACCTTTCCTTCCAATTTCATGAATCTAGCTGAGTGTTTAGTCCAGTAAAACATCGAAAATGACAAGGAAAACCCAACTCCAAGGGACTGCTTGATATGATTCTATGCCCACCAATCTGATTGTTTTCTCAAAACCAGATGATATGTTTCTCTCAGAGATTTCATGGTTATGTCTGGTAAGAAAGCTTAGATGCAGATATTATAGATTGCGTCCACATGTCTCATCAGCAATATTATAGATTTAGTAATTTGGGGATTGCAATATTATAGATTTAGTTAAAGTTGAGTTAAATAATTTAATTAGCTTAATTAATTAAAATTAAGTAAACAATTTGATTAATTATAATTTTTTAAATTCTTTAAAAGCATGATTGGCCTTAACGTCATGTAGTGCAGACGTGACATGTACTATAGGCCTATTTTAAATGTAAAATATCATAAATTTTTATTACTTCCACACTTACATGGCAGATAACTAATGAGTTTCATCTGCATAAGGTTTAATTTGAATGTTTATAAAATGATATAGTTTAATTTGAAGACAATAAAAATTAATATTTAATAGAAGATTTTCTTTTGGCCTAATAAGAAAAACAAGGGTACGTCAATTTCTCAAATTTTAACTCCTTTCGCATTCATCCATTGAAAAGCCTAAGCACACTATCCATTAACTTACGAAGACCCAAAAGCATGGAAACAACGGATTGATGAGTGTTGGGGGATAATGCTGACGGCAACCAAACCAAACGGTGAGAGGTGAGATGGGGAGACACAACAAATGAGAGTTATTTTGGATAAAGATTAAATATTTTTAATTTGACTTTCATTAACTCTTGTTTTATGCTTATTCATTAACTCTTGTTTAATTTAAAAAAATTTAATTATTTTTTTATTTATGAATATTATTTATTTAATAACTATTTAATAATTCATGTATAACAAGAATTTAATACGTGCAGACAATATATTATTTAATTGCA
>JANZLH020000079.1:1749872-1761604 GCA_026770325.2 Erythroxylum fimbriatum | reverse complement strand
GTTACCGAAAGCAACAAAAATGAAGGAGAAAATTACCATGTAAGGACTTCTATTTTGAATATTGAACAGAACAAGGGGAAAGAAGCAAACTTCAACATAATCTTGGTTGCAAATATCATAACTTTGAACAAATAAAATGGGAAGAAAATAACAAAATGTTTTGGGTGTTGTGTAATAATGGAGGGGATTGAGACTTCCGCCGTTACAAATTGCAAGAAAGTGTGATGCAATGATCATGAATATCCCAACCAAACTAGTTTCTTCCATGTTACAAACATCATTATGCTCTATGTACAATATACTTTTACATTTCTCCATCTTAATTAGCAATCATCCATGTCATTATCGATTTCCAATAGCTTAGTAATTCCATCAACAATGACATTTCCAACTTTATAACAGTCTAACTGTTACATAATGGCGAATACATTTTCTAGTTCTTAAAACGTCAAATGTGTTTTTTATACAGCTTGCATTTCATCGAACACTTCAAAGGCAGAAACATGTGCCAAATTTATCCCAATTCACCTAAGGAATTAATGTCTTTATCCATAAAAAATACTAATATAAATATCGACCGATACCATAAAAAGTTGAGTGATTGATTTGCAAAAAAAAAAAAAATCTAACAAAATTAACTTCCCGTGTCTATCACTTTATACCTCTCTCATTTTTTATTTTTGCTCTTTCTCTATCCTCTCTGTCTTTACCCAATGTCCTAGCCCAGCCCCAACATTATCTCTATTCTCCCTCACACTAGCACAATAGTCACCATCCACCACTACCAGGCAAGTTGCGTCATCGCCCACCATTCCAATAGCACAGCAGTCGGACCACTTGCCCAATGCAAATCCAAATGCACCACATATAATCAAAACAAATGCAAAAACACTCTCAAAACAACAATTAAATTGTCGAGTGCTTTCTCTTAAAATACCAACACAGTGAACACGACATTCATCACATGACATAAATGTTGAATGAATTACCTCCACCAAAAGACAGAAGCACTCCGGCTGGAGAAGATCGGCCACACAAATGTCAGCAACTAGAAGACAAAATAATGGTAGAAAGTGGCTTGAGAGAGAGGGAAAAGGCAACGTCGGGTTAGGGGGGAAGGAGATAGTCGGAGGTTTTAACAAAAGCAGGGGGAAGGAGATAGTCGGGTAAGTTTTAACAAAAGCAAAATGACTTCGTTTGGTTTTAAACCAAACAACGTCGTTTTGCTCTTGGAGCAACTCAACAATTGTTAGACCTTTTTTGACGTTTTCTCTAGAAAATTGTCACGGTTTCCATTTTGCGACGTTTTGTTTCTAAAATGTCGCAAACGAAAAATGGGGTCTTTTCGTGACGTTTTTAAAAACGTCACGAAAACTCTACACAATTTGCAACGTTTTTCCAGAAAACGTCACAAATTCTATGGAATTGTTGTAGTGATTTTTCATATAAAGCAACATTTGAGCATCTTAGAGGAATATGAAACAGGGGGCAGAACTCTTGATTCTTTGGGACCTATGGAGGGTTAGTCTTCTTCGATCCAATTTAAAGGTGAAATCAAAGCCGAAAGACACATTTGGGCATCCTCTCATTATGTATTGTTATTATTTCTCTCTCTAAAGATTGTTTACATTATTCCATATCTATTGATTTAGGTATTCTTGTATGGATAATTAATATTCTCGTTATCGTTTAATTGTTTATGTATCAAACCATTGCTAGAATCTTAAATAGAATATGTACATGTTTTTTTTTGGATTCATTTGTGGCAACTAATGGTCTTGAAACATTAAGGACAACGTACATAAGCTAAATAACCAAGCTTGTGTGATTGTTGCATAGATTAATCTGTTTTCGTTATTTGAAATGCGTCTGTTCGACTAAATCTTGACAGCTTGTTCAAGGTTGTTTGATAGCTAGATTTAGTTAAAGAGCTTGTTTTAATTAAACATGACCTAAAGGAAAACCTACGATTAACAGTTTCTAAGAAAGGTGTAAAAATAAAAATTCAATGAAGTATATTTGAGATTATTATATCCTTTGTATGAATAGATCTACCATAATTAAAAGGAGTTGATTGCAAACCTAAGATAGGTCGATATACATCCTTTGAATTAGGATCAAACCTAAGAGCAGAATTCATAAATCGATAATGCAAGGGGTTTTAACTAAAAGCTTTATATTAATCAACCAATGGATTAATTTTTAGTAGTCTTGAGAGAGTTATTAACATAAGATAGGAATTTTTACAGTCCAATAATTAATAAAATAATTGTATGATAAAATGTTAATTATTTAATAATTTTTAGGGGGATTTATCACCTGGACACTAATCTTTGATATTGATTTTTTCTCAGTAATTTCCTTTGTCTCCTGCATTCAATATTGTTTCCGATTTTAGTTTATTTGTTTAAGATTTATTTTAATCAAAAACCAACATCCTATTTGCAGGCTAGATAATGAGAGAAGGGTAATTACTAATACTTATTGTCTTCATGGGATTGACCCATACTTACTTATGCTAGCTATAACTATACCGTACATTTGCGATTAATTTAAATATTGATATAACACTTAAAAAATTATCAATCAATAGCTCTCAAAATTGAAGCTGAGGATATATCATCATTCCATAGGAGAGATGTTGATCATAATATATTTGAAGCAACGGAAGTATAAGGAAATCTTATCATGTAAAGAAATGAAGAATATATTCACCGAATATAATAGCGATAAAGAGTTGAATCATAATGCCATTAATGATGATAATTTTGAAGATCTTGATTATGATGATTGAAGGTATCATGAAAGCAATCTTTCTATTTTCTTAGTATAATGCTACTAACATTTATGTTTTTAATTTGTTTAATGTTGATGATTGAATGTATATTTATTACAATGATTGAATGTATCATGAAAGTGCCCTTTCTATTGTCTTATTTTGATATTGGTAACATTTATGTTGTTAATGTGATTAAAGTTGATAATTAAATGTATCTTGATTATGATAATTGAATGTAACATGAAAGCACCCTTTCTATTATCTTATTATAATGTTGGTAAATTTTATGTTAATGTGAATAATATTAATGATTGAATGTATCTTGATTATAATGATTGAATGTATCTTGATTATAAGGATTGAATGTATCATGAAATTACTCTTTATGAGAACCCAAATGTTTCAAACTATGTTATTGAGAATTGAATATTGTGGATATTGAGAACCCAAATGTTTCAAAATATGTTACTTCATTATTGAAACAAAATACTAGGGATTGTCGTTTCAAGTTGCATAAGTATCATCTTTCCCTTTTGATGTAGAGGCACGAAGCCATATTCCTGAATGAATGTCTGAAGAAAATTGGAATAGTTTATGTGGATGACTCGAAAGTTCAAGTTTATTTTCTTTGTCTTCGTGTTTTCTTGCATTAATCTTGTTAGATGATTTAACGACTAAGTTATATTTTTTTTCTTGATTTAGGAAAATTGTCAGAAGGCATTGGTCAATAAATAAAAAATGAAAAAATCCTCATAATTAAGGGTTAATGTCATTTATAGTTGTTTGAAATGAATATGTAAGATCTATGTTTACAAGCTATACTTAAATCAATAAGCACTATATTATTATATATGCCTTGTTTTTTGTTTCATAAAATAGAGTAAGAAGGAACTACATGGACAACAGTGTGATATGATCACACTATATAAAGTCATTCACTATAAGGAAGACAAAGAATGAGCGTCAAAAGAAGCATAAAAAACTATGTAAGTATAAAAGTTTGTTCAATATTTATGTTCATTTATTAATATAGTAGAAAGTACTAATATGTCGATTGAATATTTTTAAAAAAAATTTAGAATAAGATGTGGATGAGGGAAATGAGCTTAGTGCAGATGACATTTATGATACAATACATTGTACTCATTCTGACTATGTGAAAGGCCTTGGCTATGTCCCTAAGCCAAATGTTTCAACATCAACATATAAAACTAACATTAAACACCTTTAAAAGGAAAACAACAAGCTTAAGGCTGCATAAAGGAAAACAACAAACTTAAGGCTACATTACAAGTCGAATTAATCAGGGGACAAGAAACTCGACCAAAATTAGTAAAACATGATATTTTATTATAAAGACTACTTGCCCTAGATTATGATAGAAATGAAGAGGAAAGTGAAGGGTATTAATTCTATCTCCTATACTTTTTCCATAACTTCTTGTCTATCCTATAATTTTATTTTAATAATTTTTTTTCAAATTATAGAATTGATAAAAATGCAATTGTTGACTAATTATGTTTTTAATGGTAAAGTTATGTGGTGTATGCTTTAATCAAAACCAAATACTTATTTTATGAATGCTCTCACAATATTTTTAGTTGATTTTAAATCTAAGCTTTTTGGATGATTACAGGTTTATGGATGTAGACAACACTAGGTAGTCGTACGGATTATACTTTAATATTTTTGTAATCTAAGCATGACACATTATAATTTGTAAATTAATTTTTTATTTATTGTTTTATCTATAAGAATTTCTCAAGTTGTTAGTTATATCTTGTATAGGAACAAATGATTATCCTTTAATGTTATATTCTTTATGTTGATGTAATTTAATGATATTTATATAATTTTACTTTATCAATGTTCGATTTTTTGAATTAATAATATTTTTTGATTTAATTTAATAATAATAACCAATAATTACAATAAATAACATGTCGATACATTATATACAAAACATATTGTTAAATATCACGAATTAAAAAGTAACTAATAACCTATTGTGACATTATTAAAAACGTAGCAAATAACATTTGGTTATAGTATATGAAACGTAAGAAAAAAATAACATTTGACTATGTTATGAAAATCGTATCAAATAACATTTGATTATGTTATAAAAAGCAAATAACATTTGATTATGTTATAAAAAACGTAACAAATAATATGTAATTACGAAGACAAAGATGCTGCCAAAAACTATTAACTATGTTTTTTTTTTTTTCTGTTATCAATCATTTGACGCCAAATTTTTCCTGCCAACATCCAATTTTTAGCTATATTTTTTAAATGTTTTAGGTACAAATTTTTTTTGTAGCTACTACTTTTTGGCTACGATTTTTTAAAATATTAGTTATAGTTTGCAGCTACCTGGAATTGATAACAATTTGAATGACGAAACAGAAACATTACAAATAACTATTGGCGATGTTTTTTTAAATATTTAGTTACATTTTTTTGTAGCCAATACTCAACTTCCAAAAAATATATATATTTTTTGCCTTGCAACTTATTTTTTTAATGGCCTAATTTATTCTAAATATAAGAACCCCATTCTTTAAATTCATTATAAATTACTTCCATATAATATTTTCTCGTGCACGTTAGTATGCTTAAGTTTGAATTAAATAATGTTAAATTGTTTAATGTTTTGACTATAAGTGTTATATCGGACCCATGGAACAACCTGACTTGAGCATATCCCAGTCCTCAAACAACTACAGGCTGTTTGGTTTAAAGGATAAAATAGATAAGAAATAAAATAATCATTTTTAGGAATAGAAAAGATGGTGAATAGGATATAATGAGTTTTACTTTGTTTAGTTTACTGCTAAAGAATTTATATGTTAGTGTTTGAATTGAAAATATAAACTTAGAATGACAAAGTGTCACATTCCATCACCGACGGGGAGGGTAAAATAATAATTCGGAGTGGTTAATGAGTGCTTAGAAACGCCTTTACATGTTCATGCATAATACAGCATACACATACACGTGAATAGTAAATATTTGCACATGAAAATGACTGTACATGCATTCATGACATTTTCCGGTATAATTGTTAATAAATGTAATTGTTATTAAAAGAATGTGATTTGTGTGCATGAAAAATTGAGTTGGAGAGGGTCGTTGTGGTTTTTGAATTTTTGGAGAATTTTTGAAATTTTTTCTGAAATTTCGAGGTAATTTCTAGACTAGGAAAAATTCCAAGGGGCAGAATAATTATTTACCGGTAGTAGAAATTACAGTCCAATGGCAATGGAAAATTTTCTAAATGACTCTAGAAATTAATATCATGTGCCATTGAAAATTTGGGAGAAAATTAGAGTAGAAATTGACATTTATTTGGAAAAAACTCAAATGAATGCTTTAAAAATGAGACATGTGGCAAGTGACAAGTGTCACTTGCCTAACCATGTCTTAGAATTTGTTTTTTATTCATAAAACCCTCCTTTTTGGTAGTCTTCCACGATACATTTCAAGTTAGAAGGCTAAGAGGTTATTTTCTTCTTATTTTCCTCTCTATCTTCGTGAATTGCTCCCTCCTTCTCATCCATTTTTATTTTTCTTCATTCTCTTCCATTCTCATCAATATTTCACCTTGCTTGCTCTTCTTTTGTTCATTAAAAATCCAACCTAAGCTTTGCGCCCTCAAGATGATGATGTCATGTATGTAGGGGGAGTTAGAGAGTTTGTGGTAGTTTTGAAGATTTGAAAAATTGGAAGCTTAATTAGGTAAGAAATGTGTCTAATATCATGGGTTTATAGTTAAATAAATCAATTGCGATGTTATTTAAACTAAATTACATGGAAATTGTGTTTGGAGTATATGGGTGTATGTGTGTGTGAATTTCTTGCCTTGATTGATGATTGATGAGGTAGAAGGTGATAAATGTAATTTAGAGATGTTTTAGAGGTTTTGGAAGTTAATTGATGTTTTAGATGAGTGTAGAAATGTATGAAGGATTGAGTGTATGTTGCTGCCATTTTGTGGACTCTTGTTCAAGTGGAGGTTTGATTTGGTTGGGTTGATATATTGAGTGAATTGAGTAGTGTTTGAGTGAGGAAATGGTATGGAAAAGGTAGGAGAAGAGTTAGGATGAAAATCTGGAAATTGTATTTGATTATGTTTCAAGGATTTAGCCATAACTTCTTCTATAAATGTGCAATTGAGATGATTTTTGGTTTGAATTAAACTAGAGGTGTTTGGCTTTATTTCTTGTGAAGGAAGTGATGTTTAATTTTGGCTTGAAGAGTCCCAAATTTTGACTTGAATGTGTCAAAGTGTGCACGGATGAATAGTAATTCGAGAATTGAATTTTGTGATCTGAAACTTTGGGAATTTTTCTAGGTTGATTCAGGCAGAATTTGCTTCTAAGTCCTTCATAAAAGTTGTAGCTTTTCGTGATAGCTTTATATCACCATGAAATGTGCCATTTTTTGACATTGGAGTTGATAGTTATAAGTGATTGAACTTTGCTTATGGATTAGGTGAAGGAAAACAGGGCAACCACAATCATGTGGGAATTTGACCTAGTTAGAAGTAGAATTTGCTTCTAAGTGCTTTGTTTCAGTAGTGGGCCTAAGTGGAGAGTGGAATTTTAATGAATTGCGTACTGGTTATTTCGCGTAATCTGAAAATGTTTATGAATGAAATTGGGTTCCAATTAGCTATTGAAACTCTATTGATTGCATTGTGTTGAAACCAATATTTTACCGACTTGTGAATGATTGAGTGCCCTAGCATGTCACCTTCGTGGGCACAGACTCGAATATCACCATCGATGTCGGGTTCGAGTTTTGCGAGAGTGGGGTGCTACAGTTTAAGTCTTGAAGGTGCATGAAACGGGCATATGGAGAGGAGAGAGGGATGGCATTTTAGGGTTTGAATTCCAAATTTTTCCTCTCTCGTTTTCTCTCCACTTAATCTTCTTCATCCATCAATTTGCATGTAAGGAATTAAACTAATCTTATGATGAAATCAAGGTAAACGTTAGTGGTTTTGTCTTCACCTTTATCTGTTCTTACTTTACTTATGAAGAATTTGAATTATAAGGCTATAACTGGGATTGAGATATGTATTTTTGGTGTTTCTAGTTGGTGAGTCAAACAAAGCCAAAGAAGAAGGGAAGGAAAGGCATTAGAAGAACTACTTGGCCAATTTTAAGATTTAAGATTACACTTAGTTTAATATCTCTTTTTGTGTTTGTTTGAATCGATAAAAAGATTCATTTGGATATGGAATGGTTGCTTGGATGGTGTGTCGGTGTTATTTTGGAGTTACCTTGCATGGAATTAGTTGAATATGATAAGAGAATATCATGTAATGGAATTCTTTCTTAGGTTTGTTTGAACTAGTCACATTGTTTAGATCATAACTCAGCTTATAGACCTCTAAATTGGGAGATTTTAGTTGCATATGAAACCTAAGACATATAATAGAAATCTCTAGAAGAGGCTCTGACTTAATTCCAGATTTATGTTATTGGAAATTGATATCAAAGCTGGTGACCTAATGTTGCCCCTACTTTAGAGCAGCTTATGACGTTTAGTCTATATCTCATAATTTAGAAGTCCAAATGACTTGATTTTTTATGCTTTGGAAACTATAGCCATAATGGAATAAATTTCCAGAAGACTAAAAACCTAATTCGAACGTTTTCTATATGAATATTACATAACAAATAGAGGTATGAATGGCAAGTGTCTGTCACGACTATGATATAACATCTAGATTTTATGTCACGGTCGTGACATGGGTATCATGATCGTGACCTAGTAGAGAACTATTCTATCATGACTGTGACACTCCAAACATGATCGTGACCTTGGCAAAGGGTCTTTTGTCACGACCATGGCCTTGTTTTCATTTCTGATTTTTTATTGCATCTTATCCAAACCTTTTTGAATATGTATGAAAATTTTCAAACACTTAGAAATAAATGAAATAGGATGTATCATATGTGAATTGGGTGATTGAACATTGTAATTTAAGAGTGAGCATAATGCATGCTAAAAACAATTTACATGTACATAAATGATTTGTACATATATTTATTGCTCATTTATGTGTAGTGTGCACTTCAATACAGATTTTATGACTTCAAGTGTAACAGCCCAGACCACTCGCTCACAGATATTGTCTACTTTGGGCTCCAAGCGCCTCACAGTTTTGCTCTTCCCGCACTCGGGAAGATGCATCTATGGGGGAGAGGTATCCATACCCTTATAAGGCATACTTCGTTCCCCCTCTCCAACCGATGTGGGATCTCACAATCTACCCCCTCTTAGGGCCCAGTGTCCTCGTTGGCAAAACAGGTCAGGAACCGGCTCTGATACCATTTATAACAGCCCAGACCACCTGCCCATAAATATTGTCTGCTTTGGGTTGCCCATCGGGCCAACTGCCTCACAGTTTTGCTCTTCCCATACTCAGGAAAACACGTCTTAGGGGGAGAGGTATCTATACCTTTATAAGGCGTACTTCCTTCCTCTTTCTAACTGATGTGAGATCTCACAATCCATCTCCTCTTAGGACCCAGCATTCCATGCTGACACAACGGGTCTGGAACCAGCTCTGATACCATTTGTAATAGCCCATACTACCTACCCACAGATATTGTCCACTTTAGGATGCCCCTTGGGCTAAGACCCTCACGGTTTTGTTCTTCTCGCAACCAAAAAAACGTGTCTTAGGGGGAGAGATATCCATACCCTTATAAAGCGTACTTCGTTCCCCTCTCCAACCGATGTGGGATCTCACAATCCACCCCCTCTTAGGGCCTAATGCCCCACGCTAGCACAATGGGTCAGGAACCGGCTCTGATACTATTTGTAACAGCCTAGACTACCCGCCCACAGATATTGTCCGCTTTGAGCTCCAAGCCTCTCACAAGTTTGCTCTTCTCGCACTCGAAAAGATGCGTCCATAGGGGAGAGGTATCCATACCCTTATAAGGTATACTTTGTTCTCTTGTCCAACTGATATGGGTTGTCACATTAAGTGAAAATCATATGTTGAATTATGAAATGGGCAAATTGTTAAAGGAAATGTTATAGTGCCTGCTCTATTGTCTTGGTATTAGATAGATAGGCATGCATATAGGGTTACAGTGCAGCTGCTACAGTTTGACAACAATGGTAACTTCATTTCAATCAAGTAGATGTCGAGGTATGTGAAATTCCTCAAGGACTATTCCACTATTAGAACCGGTCAAGCAAGTGCACAGGTAAGTGAAATTTCTTAAGGATTTGTGTACGAACAAGCAAAAGTTAAGAGGCAATGAAATGATTAGGATGAGTGAAACTATATTTTGCAATCTTGAAAAAGAAAATAGCTCCTAAGTGCAAGGACCCAAGCATGTTTACCATTCATTGCAAAATTGGTAACACTGAGATTAAACAAGTCATGTTAGATTTAGGAGCATCGATTAATGTTATGCCTCGTTCTATGTATGTTCTTTAAACTTAGGGCAATTAAAAGAAACTGGTGTTACCATGCAATTGGCTGACCGCTCTAATGCTTACCGAGATGGAGTGATACCTATCTTACTAAGAAGACCATTTCTTAACACAGCTCAAACTAAGATAGTGTTAGTAAGGGTACCCTCATAATGGAGTTCGATGGGGAAGTTGACCGCTATATTTTTGCAATTAATCTAATTGATCTTTTAGTATAGGAAGATTGTAAGTGGAAGCATACAAATAAACAAGAACCAATTGCAACAAATGAGAAGACCAAAGCTTTTAATGTCTTGTCGAAAACCTTTATTAGTGGTCAAAAAGTGCTTCTTTATTGTGCTGAATATACATTGTTTCTGCATAAAATTTGTCCTTATTGGGTCGATTCTTTTGTGATAACTAATGTTCTTCCTTATGGTGAAGTCGAGATCAAATGTTTAAAAATAGGGAAGACATTGCATGTAAGTGGGCATCGACTTAAGCCTTATTCTGATGAAGGTGAAGTGGAAAATGTCAAAGTTATGATTCCTAGAGATTAAAATTTTTCCACTTAATGTGAGCAACATGGAGTTGAGCCAACGATAATAAACAAAGGTGCTGCTTGGGAGGCAACCCAAAAGAAGTTGATTTATTTTTATTTACATTCTCGCATTTGCTATTTTTTAAATATTCCATTTCTTGCATTTGATGTTACGTTGGGGACAAGTAATTTTTAAGTGTGGGGGTGGAGATCTCAGTTGTTATACGTGTTTTTAAGCTTAACTGTTGCTCATATGGCTTTTTGAGCATTTTCAAAATCAAACAAACAAATATTTATTAATTAATTATTAAAATATAATTAATTAAAATATAATTAATTTTTATTTATTAATTTTTTTACAAACCAACAACTATCAATAGTAATGGTAATCATTCTTTCTTCTTAAACAACCATCGTAATAAAAAAGTTTGGTATTTATTTATTCAGTTTTACTTTACATGTAATTGGATCAGTAACCATAAGAAAGATGACAGCTCAGGAATAAAATCAATATACCAGATTTTAAAATTTTAATTTTGATCCGGTATTAATATTATAGTATAGGTAATTAGGTATGGGTTTGGTAAATCTAAGTTACAAAAAGTATTGGCTTTGGGAGCAATTTTCGGCGGCTCCAATCCAAGTCCTCGAGTATAAGTTAACCAACAAGTTTAAATAAGAAAAGCAAAAAAATATCTCCTACCGACTTCGGCCCAAAGGCCACTAGTAGTCCATTCCAGCAAACAAACACCACCATAAGCCGCGATGAGATAATCCCGCTCACATTTTCACTTTGCATGGCTGATGGGTAGCTCCATTCCATCGCTCATGGCCACCAATCCCTTGCTCTCTTTTACAGTCTTCTCTTCTTCCTCTGCCCCAGTACGCCGTCATTTGCTTCACACAACTCACAAGGCGTCTCCTAATCTCAAACCACTCACTTCTCGAGTCGTCCAGCTCACCCGT
>JANZLH020000079.1:1718395-1732358 GCA_026770325.2 Erythroxylum fimbriatum | reverse complement strand
TGAATTTCAAATTAGAAATTGAAACAACTTTAAATGATGTCTAAAAAGAAAAAAAAATGAAGCGATATTTTTAAGCTGTGAATCGTTTTCGGATCGAGAGTTGGGTTTCGGAAACGGGATCCAACAAATACAACAAACAATTGGGCAACAGTCGCAGGATGAACCACCTGTTGATGAGACCCAGGTCTATTTTGATGCTGTCGGTGGTAGGGACATTCGGGGAAGGATCTTTGGGCTAAGATCATCTGCCAATGCATTTTTTTCGCAGTCTTCCACTACGTCGACAATAGTTGCATCTAGTTCAAAGCCAACAAACCGACGTATCGATCAGCTTGAGGTCACAGTGAATACGTTGATGGAGGTAATAACTAAGCTAAGGAATGACATAGACCAAATCAGAACGAAGGCTACAGACTCACAACAGCAACGCTCACCAGGACAATAGGATTGTTGTAGTCATAAATTTGGTTTTCACTTATATACTACTAAATGTTACAATTTGCAATTAAGAATGTTTACAATATTTATGTTCATTTGCCATTTACTATAAACAATTTCTATGGGTTCAAAAGTCCTAAACTTATGTTACGGTAAATTATAATTTGTTAACCTTGGAATCAAATTTAACGACTAGATTTTCGGCAAATTGTCCCATTAACAGAGATTTATAGGCGACTTCAGCGATCAAACAAAATTCACTTTTGAATTAAACATATGAATTAAGCAACTTTGGTTATATACTTGATTCATTACCGACGGAACCGTCAGTGTTGTTGATATTGGCATTAATTATCGACGGCTCTGACGGTGAAAGCAATACATTCACTGACGGAATCGTTGGTACAAGAACACAAAATTAGCCAATGGAACCGTCGGCGACTAACAACAACTTACGCCGACGGTTCCGTCGGCGAATATTCCGACGGTTTCGTCGAAAGTTCTGGCTTCCCCTCCGACGGTTCCGTCAGAAGGCGTCTTCCCCCTATTCCGACGCTACACCTCTTCGGTCAGTAATTTATACCGACTGTATGATGTTACCGTCGGTAATTAGCGCCGACGACTTTGTCCGTCGCTCCCATACGTCGGCAAATATTGTTACCAACGGAATTTCTATTCTTTCCGCCGGTAAATTCTGTCGGTAATGGTTCTTTTTCTTATAGTGGTATTATTTGTTGTTAGGGTTGAAGGTACAATTGATATTATAAAAAATTATTGAGAGTATATTAGATAGTACATATTTATCATTTTACATTTCATCATGAACTTCTCTCAAATCGGAGGTGATTCATTTTTTTTTGTTTGTAATAAAATAAGATGTAATGTAAAACTCTACCCTTCTATCATATTTTATTTTATTATAAACTCTCTTTCCAAACGATAAAATATGATTACATTCTATTTCATTCCTTTTCGTTACTAATCACCATAGCCCAAGTTAGAAAATAAATGTGTACTTTGGACTCAACGTAACAATTCTAATCATCCGTCCTATTTCCTTTTAGAAACCTTCTCAAATGTCTTTTTGCTACCTAAAAAGATTACAGGTATTAGTGTTAAAGCACGTGTCGGTGCCTCAAATGTTTATGCTAGTAATCGATTGTTTTATTCAACTTTTCTGCACCAAAAGTAAACCAAAAACAATCTAGACACAACTTCAAGAGCCATAAAAGTTTAGAAACAAAGAGAAGCTATCTCCTTTATATATATATCAATCTTTTTCTACTGTCATTTCAAAGTAAAGTGATTGAATTTGGGAATGTGAGGTTTCAAACCCTAAATTCCTAAATTAAATAATTTTATATAGTAGGATATTACTTAAAATGCCAATGTAGCATCGATGGGCCTCAGACTTAAAAAAATTGGTCACATCGGTATTCATAAATGGAATTCAATAAATTAATATAATTTAATAATTCAAAATTGAAGGTTTATGTAAGAAATCCAACCGACAACAATATCATCATGTTTTCTTAATCCAAAGCGAAGGTAATAATAAATTAACTTTACTTTAAAATCCACTCCAAATGTCCCGTATCTCATTATTTTCATCTTTGTTTTCATCAAACATTAGCGAAATCCCTATGAGCCTGAGGGTCTATTTCTGCCCTTGACTATTCAGGCAGAACACCCTAACAAGGCTTGATTCGGTTGTTTGTTACTTGGCATCGACCAAAAGCCTTTTTATGTTTTGCATTTTCCCATGAATTGGGAGCATTTGGAAGATATCAACTTTAAAAAATTTAATCAATTAAATTTCTTGTTTGATCGCCAAGATGTCCAGATGGTTTAGCTTCACAGCATCCCGTGATTGGTTCTTCCGCAACTCTTTTGCCAGCGCCGGTCTCAGGGCCGTGTCGACGGACTTCGGCGATGGGACCGTCATGAACTGTTGGGTGCCAAGAACCTACAAACCTTGCAAACCCAATCTTCTTCTCGTCCATGGCTTCGGTGCTAATGCAATGTGGCAATACGGGGAACATCTGCGCCATTTCACGCCACGTTTCAACGTCTACGTCCCAGACCTTCTTTTCTTCGGTCATTCATACACGACTAGGCGCGAACGGAGCGAGTCGTTTCAGGCTCAATGTGTCATGAGGCTAATGGAGACTCATGGAATTGTCAGAATGAACCTCGTTGGGATTAGCTATGGAGGATTTGTAGGGTATAGCATGGCTTCGCAGTTTCCAGAGGCTATTGAGAAGCTTGTGTTGTGTTGTGCAGGGGTTTGCTTGGAGGAAAAGGATATGGAGGATGGTTTGTTTAAGGTGGCTGATTTAGACGAAGCCGCCAACATTTTACTGCCACAGACACCTGATAAATTGAGGGAGTTGATGCGGCTTTCCTTCGTAAAGCCAATAAGGGGTTTGCCCTCTTGCTTTCTTTGGGATTTCATTGATGTAAGTACGTAGTTTATTCAGATTTTTATACATGACTGAAACTTATGGAAATGTTAGGACATCTTAAATTTAAAAATTAGCCCTTTGGAATTCTCCACTCTCCCTCCCAAGTTGGAATCTATTTATTCGATTTCCGCCAAGGAAAACATTTAAACATCGTTTAACTTCGAGCATTCTAATGTAAAATTGCGTTCATCAATGCACACCAATCTAAAATATATATACCTAGTGATATTTTGGAATGAACTAATTCCATTCCATGTACGTAGGAAATTAAATAATAATCTGTAAGCCTAACAAATAGCATCTTCTTGCTTTTGCACTTCTGAACAGGTGTTTCAATTACTATATTCCTCAATCCTTTCGTATCATAACTCCTCCCGTGTATATCTTCATACCTTAACAATGTAAATCTACCTATTCTGTGCTTTTTGACGTGCCAAAGAACAACAATTTTTTATAAAACTTGTTCAATTCCCGCAAAAAGATTAAGGAGGATTTTTATATAAGAATAAGAATTCAATGCTTAAGTCCTTGAGCTGAGATATTAATCTTCTTATATATATGTATAAATCACTCTTCACAAATAAGAAAATTATGACATGGGATATTTCGATTGTGTAACCTTCCGACAGATTGATTAATTGTATCTGCTAAGTGCTGTATTCCAATAATATATTGCGGTTTGTGTCCATGTCTGCTGGTACAGGTTATGTGTACTGAATTTGTTGAAGAGAAGAGAGAGCTGATCCGTGCCATTCTTCAAAATCGGAAGTTTTCTGATCTACCAAAGATCACACAGGTACCTTCACATTCTTTCCTATTTTATCATGACGGTAAATGATTGAGCATATGTGAAACTGTGTCCTGTATGATAAGGTCTGCCTGAATAATTTATATAGATCTCAACTGCATGTCCTTGCAGCTTCTATAACAAATTCTACACACACAGAAGCAGTATATCTAAATAGCTTCATATTCTAATCAAAGAAGTAGGAGTTTTACTTTTTTCAGATCACAGAAAATTACATTCTTTTTGGACTCAAGTTTAACGTCAAAGATTTGACATATATTTCTTTTATCAAATATTCCGAAGATGAAATAGCTTTTTTTCGCCAGATTGATGGAGAACCTTGTAAGAATCATAAACACCAAAGCTACAGTTTCAATTCTCTCACATTCTAATGGTATTTTCCGTTTTCGTACTTTTGTACATCTATTGTTTTGTCTGAAAGCAGCAAAGCTTAATAATATGGGGAGAAGAAGATCAAGTTTTTCCGGTGGAATTGAGCTACAGATTGAAAAGGTACAAGGAAAACCCTTCAATATCATTCCTTCATCAACTAGCTTCTTTAAAAATATATATAACTATAGCATTATTTGTTTGTTTGTCTTTTAACAGCCACGTGGGAGACAACGCAGAGTTGGTGATTATAAAGAATGCAGGGCATGCGGTGAACCTTGAGAAGTCCAAGCAGTTCATTAAGCACCTAAAGTCATTCCTAATAACCCCTCCTTGCACCTCTCCCCCCGCATTTCTTGTGGACGCCATTTAGGAATGCAATCAATTCCCTGTTTTCCAATATGTGTTGGGTAAAATATTTCCACCCTTTTTCCAGTTGACTCTTTATCAGAATACAATAATTTGAAGAAAAAAATTATTATTAAAAATAAATCTTTTGTTAATTTTTTTTACCATATATCGTTTTATAAGATAGTGACTTGATTTTAATAGTGCATTACTTTAAAATAGATTCAGTAAAAACTATTTTTATAGTATTTTACAAGCTAGAAACTCTTCTTTTAATAATTCTGAAATAATGTATGTTTTATGTCATACACTATATTATGGCATCTTAAGCTATTGGCTAGGTTTCCTGTAACAGCACCGTTTATTAGTTGGCAATTCATATGACTATGTCAAGATATGCTCTTCCATTAAAAGAAAAGAAAGAAAAAGAAGAGATCTATTCAGTTCGGTTCAGCTATAGATTTAAGATGAGCTTCCTCCCTTCGTCAATGATTTTCACCATCTTAGCTTTCTGTTGCAGAGGTGTTATATTTATACGAACTGGGATTGTTGGTACAAGTGAAGTTTCCTAGATTTACCAACGAACTTGTGGCTGACTGGTAAAGGAAGTTATCACAGTTTAAGTTTTAGTAATTACCATTTATGACCAACATATGACATTTGGGATACTTGCAGCAATGGTTAAAAAGCTTTATTAGCACTGAAAGTATAACATGTGCTGCATAAAAGTCAAGTTTTCATTACAAAAGAAAAGATTGATCGTGAGATCTTCATCTTAACAAATAGTGTTGCTAAAAACACTGAAAACAACGTGAGTATAATGTAAAATAACAATAGCTTTCTATATTCATCATTGATCATATGCCTTATTACCAACCAATTCAGGGAAATCAGATAAAGTCATATAGTTAAAGCATAATTCAAGCCTATTTTCTAACGGTTCTTACATGAAATATTCGTGGAATTGAAGCTTATTGTTTCCTTTTCTGATTTTGTTTGATATCATTTAAACTTGCCTAGAATTTCACTCATTCTACAAGTCCCAATTAAGAGATGCAAAGTGTAAAGGATAGACTATTTTATAAATCCATCAACAACTTGGAATGCCTTCTATGCAATAGACGGTATGGGAACCTTGATCATCTCTTCTTCAATTATCATTTTATTGAAAATACTTGGCGAACCATACTTCAACTCTGCAATATTAATTGTGGCTGCAATAATTGGAGACTAATAATTGATTGGGTATCCAAATTCAAGATGGAAAATTACATAAAAAATATAAAAAATGACAATATCTACATGACATCTAAAAAATTCAATTAAAGTTTTAAAAAAAGATAACTTTGTATGTATATTACTACTGTGTCATACGTTGGACTACTTCACTTTGGAAAATTAAATAACTTCACTCGATTTACCTGTGGATGAAGGGTGATACTATTTTAGGAATCTCACGAGTAACTGAACCAATTATAGCTTGTCAGGAACAATCCTCTAGGACCCTTTTTAAAAAAAATCCTATTACACAATGATAACCTAAGAAGTGTGAGATAAATGAGACGTTGAAATTTAGGCAAGTAGTTTGATATGGTTTTTTCTTGAGAAGTTAAAATGAATTAATAAGAAGAAGGAGAAAATACAAGTTTAAGTATAAATGAGCAAAGTACAGGTAATAGACTCAACTATATTGGGCAAAGCCACAATATTACAACTATTGCTATTACCTTGAAGATCAACTGTAAAAGCATTAACTAGAAAGCTTAGCAGTAGCATTATCTTACTATATATGAAGGGTTTGGTTACTTTGGTATAGCATTGAAGTTCATCATCCAAACAACTAGATTCATTTTAATGAGTCTATATTGATGAGCAGTTGTTCTCTAATCCAATGAATACATTCCTCCTGAATCCACTGTTTTGGTTTCTCTACACCCTTAAAGAACTTGTTATTCCTCTCCTTTGTAGATTTTGTATACATACGAGACAAGTTTTTGACTACATTTTCTTCTCCAGTCAACAATCTAATTACCAAAACAACAAAATTCAGATCAACAGTTCTAAAGCAAATCCCAGATAAATCACCCTGTCTGCTAAAAAAATCAAAATTTCGGACAGAAAAATGACTTGGCAAATAAGTGCTAGCCTATGGTTAAACCAAACTGACAATTTTATCAGCCATTGATACTGTCACGACATAGTCATTGTTTCTCACTTCCATCTTTGACTACAGTTGTAATGTGTACTTGCTTGGTTTTAATGTTCATATTTCGGTAAAAGGAAAACACACACATACATATGTTCTTATTTTCAGACATTTGAAAATCTTCATGTACATTTAAAAGGGCCTAAATGAAGATTAGTAATGTAACATATTGAGAAAGATTAGTACTTTTTCGGTCCTCGAATTAGACTTTCTAACTTGTGCAAAATTAGACTTAGAAAATTTCCCAAATTAGCAAATCAAGAGTAGAAGCTAAAAATAAATAATAAACCCCAATACAGAAAAATTGCAACTAGTTATTTCCACAGTCAGTTACATCTCCACTGTAGTAGGAGAATGGCATTAGCCTGGAGAGTATAGACTTTATAATAGCTAGTCAGACCTATGCACTAGTTATTTCCATAGTCAGAAATGCAACCAAAATTCTCTAGTCAACAGTTCCTAGAACTACAAAACAGCCTACTCAACAATTTCAAAGGAACACGGGATAATCTTATTCCTCTCAACGACAGAGATAGCGGAGCTAGCAATCAGGATAAGATATATACTCAATAAGCACAACAGAAAGAAGCACTAACGTTACCTGGAACAACATTTTGCTGGGTTGAATATCGTGATGTGTATTCACCAGATCAAGACATTCTGCCCCTATAAGAAATCAGGTACAGATTAGTCGCATCTCGAAGATGACATGCCTTCAAGAATAGATCAGATGGTAATAACATGTTACCTGGGATGTGTTTGTTGAGATACTGAAGGTGAGATGATGGAGCTGATGGAGAACACAACTCCTTCTTGTTCCAATCAGAAACCCTAGGCAATGCCCTGAGAAGGTTAGTGAGAAAGGAATACAAAATTTACCCAAAAATTAGACACAATCCAGTGGAATATACTTATCTGAGCCAGATCCCCTTAATGGAAGCCCCAGGCAACCTCCCCCCCCCTCCGGTACTGCAAGATTTGAATTGATGGTTCTCTAGAGGTCACACCTTACATCGCAAATCTTCCTAAAGATAAGAAAGAGTCCAGAGTGTTGTTACCTGATCGAAGAACAGAGGGAGAGAAGCGCCATCGCACACCGGTAGACTGCGCCTCCCTACCCAAATCGAGAAAGGCATCGAAGACGAGAGGAAAGCCCTAAGTAGTTATACCCGAAGTGTATTATATTGGAGCTGAACGATGTTGTAAGGTCTTAGAAAATGTTGTTTTGTTTGCTATTAAGTCAGACGTCAGCATTTTAATTGGGTTTCAACTCAATTTGGTAATAGCTCCTTATAAATTTATAATCTCCATCATTTATTAATGAATTTGTAAATTCTTAAAAAAACTAGTCATTTGTTATTAAGGGCCCTTTTGGTTCCGTTTTTTATTTTCGTTTTTCGTTGTGGTTTTCAAACAAAAAAATAAGTCATTAAAACATGTTTGGATGAGTGTTGTTGTCGTTTCTTGTTTTCAAAAATAAAAAAATGCAACAGATTTATGAAAACGTAAAAATATCGTTTTCGTGATTTTTGAAAACAAGTTTCTATAAACTTTTTTCTCGAAAAAACGTAACATATTCAAGTTTTTCTCTTTTCGGCGTCGACTTCGTCTTCTGCATCTTCAACACCTTCAAGTTTATTTTTATTACTTATCTATTGCTTCTGCGATTTCTCTTGTTCATAACATTAACAAGACCCGTAACAAAATACAAAAATTAGGCATGATAGAAGATAGATGAATACGATGAAAAAAAATAGACGTAACCGTACCGACTAAAAGCAACATATAAAACTTCTGCTTTGAAAATTACATCTGCAATTTTTTGTAAAGATAAAGAAGATGATGCAATGTCGCCTCTTTAGTTTTTTCTTCACCTCCTCTGCTGCTAAACTTAACAAAGGCCTTATCTGATTCTTCATAAAGAAAACAAAGGCCTCATCTGATTCTTCATAAAAAACCAAAATAATATTTCTTCATCCTCGCGTGTTTTAAATATGGGTATATTTGTTTTCTTGTTTGTCCCGTCTTCATCTTTGCAGCTCACGTCTCTAAGGTTTTTTGTTCTCACTCTCACGTCTTTAATATAGAGTAGAGCACACAAGAGAAATAAAACTAAATATGTTTTTGTTTTCAGTTTTTAATCAAAAATCTCAACCAAACAAGTTTTTGTTTTCAGTTTTTATATTACAAATCTCAACCAAACAGGTTTTTATTTTTTTAAGAAAAAAACAGAAACTAAAAACAGAAAACAAAAACTAAAAATAACAACAGAAAAACAGAAGTAGAACCAAACGGCCCCTTAGTTATTAAATAAAATAATATCATTTTATTCAAATCATTTCTTTGATATAAATTCGATTTGAGTCATAATCAATTCCAATTTAACATAGTAATTCATATCAAATTATATCAAACTAATTTTCTCATTTTTAATAATAAATTATGACTTGATAATATATGGTGTATTATTGTAATTAAATAAATAAAAATTTTGTTACTATCTTTCCAAATAACTTGGCGTGAATGCTGCCGAGAGGATCTTCAAAATGCATGAAATACATAAAACTTAACAGTTATATCATATGTTCAAAAAATACAATTTTAAAAGAACTACATAAGTTGAATTAGTGACTATGTAAATTTTTAAATAAATGGCTATGTAAGGGACAGTGTACGATGCAGAAAAACTTAATTAGTGATATAAAAGAGAAAATTACGTAGGTTTTTGTAGAAAGTGAGGTCATAACGTCCAAAAATGAGAAAAAACGTAGAGAAGGCAAATATTGTTGTATTGTTATCTTTATTTGATTGTTTTTGGGATTGGTTTGAGTGTTAGTCGACCCTATTATTAACTTTGGTTTCAATCCTAAAACTTTGTAAGACAACTTGTTTTTATGGGGTCAGATATCAACTTTTTTTGTGAATCCTTATTGAGTTTAGTGAATTTGCTTATCGGTTTGTCTCGTAGTTTTTTCCTCTACACTGAAGAGCTTTTCTCGTAAATGTTTGTTTCAATGTTAAGTTTCTTATTTTTATATTGTTTCAATGGTGCAAGTCGAAGAGTTCTTTTTTGTCAATGATATTTGGTTGATCTTTTAGAGAGTTGTGTTGTTGTCTCTTAACAAATGGTATAAAAGCCATTATAATGGAAGGTAGAAAAAGTTCTATGGTCAAGTTGATGTCACCAAATTACTCAATTTGGAGGCTCATAATGGAGGACCTTCTGTATTGCAAGGATCTCTTTGATCCTATTGATTTCGGTAAAGGTGTGAAGGATGATGCTCTTTCAAAAACTGAAAAGATGTTAGATAGAGCATGAGAAAAGATCAAATAAAAGAATGAGAAAAGATCAAATAAAAAACTATTGACACTATTAGACAATGGATTGATATCAATATTCAATCATGTGAGTAAAGAAACAGATCCTTTTGAGCTATAAAAGAAGCTAGAAGATCTATATGAAAGTTAGGAAATCAGTGTCAGAGCATCTAAGTAAATTTTAGGATATAATCAACAAGATTACTACAATAAAGATTATTCTTGATGATGAGCTTTAAGCCTTGTTCCTATTTAGTTTGTCACAGATAGTTGGGAGACATTTTTGGTAATGATTAGCAACTCAGCTCCTAAAAGTGTGATCCCTTTGGATATAGTCAAAGAGAGTATGTTTAATGAAGAAATCATAAGAAAGGAGAATGGAGTTGACAACATGTAAGCTTTCGTGAGAGAATGTAGGGGAAGGAGCAAGAGTAGGGGTCTCAAAGGTTGTGGCAAGTCAAAGCACCTTTTAAAGTCTAAAGGTGACAAAGACATGAACATATGCCACTATTTTTATAAGGCATGACACATTAAGAGGTTATGTTATAAGTGGAAGAAGGATCAGAAAAAGCAAGATCATCATAATGACGGTGACGATAAAAGTACAAGAGCAACAACTTCAAGCACAAATGATGAGGTGTCTGTAGTTTGTGCAACTAGTGAAGATGAGAGGAAGCTGAAGTGCCTACAAACAAACAATAGAGGAGAGTATACTTTCAAGATGTTTGAAGAATATTGTACATTGCATGACATTAGACATGAGAAAATTGAACCAAGGACTCCATAACATAATGAGGTTACTGAGAGGATGAACATAACCATTATAGAGAAGGTTCATTGTATGTTCAGAATATCTATGTTGCCAAAGACATTTTAGGAAGAAGCAGTCCAAATGATAGTCTACCTAATTAATCGAGCAACCTCAGTTCTATTGAATTTTGACATTCACGAGAGAGCGTGGACTAGAAAGGACCCCACATGTCATCATTTGATAGGTTTTTAGTTGCAAGATATTCAGACACATACCCAAGGATCAAAGAAAGAAGTTTAACTCAAAGTCGATACTTTGCATCTTTATTAGATATGGTGGGGATTAGTTTGGCTTCAGACTTATAACCTAAAGAAGCAAAAGGTGGTCAGGAGCAAGGATGCGGTGTTCCAAGAGCACAAGAGAGGTGCTGATCTTCTGAGAGGAGATAAGTCATTACACTGCAGCTCATAATATGGTATTATTAGCGTTTCGTAAATTTCTTCGACTATTGAGTAATCTATAGATGAAGAAGATGAAATGTATGACCAAACACACGTTGGTATTGATAAGATACAATCTGATAATGATAAGCTATATGAACCACATCCATACAATATTGAAATCAATCCATCGAAGATAATGAGTAGGGGAAGCAATTGGATCCAATAGCTGATGAAATACAGCTTTAAAGGTTGGCAAAAGAGAAAAGGCCTTCTATAAGTTATCGAAGTTTTGAGTACCTATTATTTATTGCTAGGGGGAGCTTAAGAATGTGCAAGAGGTTGCATCTTGTGAAGAAAAAGATCTCTACCTTACAATTATAATGGAAGAGATGGATTTTTTGAATAAGAATAATACATACAAGCTTGTAAAGCTTCCAAAAGGAAAAAAGGTATTGAACAATAAGTGGGTGTTCAAAATAAAGAGAGATGGTAACATGGTGGTAAACCACCAGGCAAGGAAGTGAAAGGATTCAATTAAAAGAAGGGTAATATTTTTATGAAATCTTTTCACCAGTAGTCAAGATGACCTCAATCACAACAATTTTTGGTCTAACTGCCCGTTTAGACCTTGAACTTGAACAATTGAATGTTAAAACAACCTTCTTGCATGGAGATCTAGAAGAGAACATAGACATGGAGAAGTTAGAAGGTTTCAAAGCTAATGGTAAGAAAAATATAGCTTACAAGTTAAGAAAAGTATATATGGCTTAAAACAAGCCATAAGGAAATGGTATCAGAAGTTTAATTCCTTTATGATAGATCATGGTTTCAAATGAACTTATGTCGATGGTTAAATATTCCAAGAATTTCTCAAGTGAAAATTTCATCATTCTTCTTCTTTATATTGATAATATGTTGATTGTGAGTCAAGACATTGTTAGAATCCAAAAGTTGAAGGGGGATTCGTCCAAATCTTTTGACCTATAAAGCAAATTTTAGGCATAGAAATAATTAAAGACAGGAAGAATAGGCAAATGTGGTTGCCTCATCAGAGATATATTGAACTAGTACTAGAAAGATTCAATATGAAGCATATCAAGCTAGTTAGTATGCCACTGACATCTCATCTCAAGTTGTGTAAGCGTGCATGTCTCTCAACAAAGAAAGAGAAATATAGTATGTCCTCTGTTTCATTCTCATTTACAGTAGGGTCTTTGATGTGTGCAATAGTGTGCACAACGCCAGATATTGCTCAAGTTGTTGGGATGGTAAGTAGATTCTGATCAAATCCAGGGACGGTTCACTGAGTAGCAATGAAATGGATTATAAGATACTTAGGAGGAACATCGAAGTGGAGTTGATGCTTTGGTGATGGTAAGCCAACTCTAAAACGTTTTACAGATATAGGTATGGCTGGAGATCTTGATAGAAGAAAATTTACTTCGGGTTTTCTATTCAAGTTTGCAGGAGGAGCCATCTCATAGCAATCCAAGTTACAAAAGTGTGCAACTTTATCTACGACTGAAGCATAATATATAGTTACAGTGGAAGCTTGTGTGGAGATGTTTTGGTTGAAAATGGTCCTTCAAGAATTAGAAGTGAAGCAAGAATACTATGTAGTATTTTGTGATAGTCAAAGTGACTTGAGCAAAAATACCATGTATCATTCCTGTACAAAGTACATAGATGTCAGATACTATTAGTTGAGGTCCATAATAGAAGAGCAACAATTACTGTTGAAACAGGCTCGTATAGATTTAATTGGTGTTGATAGGTTGACTAAAGTGGTTCCCGAAAACAACCATGAGCTGTATAGTAAACTTGACAAGATTTATCTAAAGTAGACGATGGTGAATAAAGTATCTTCCCCATTGTGCCGAAGGGGCAAATTGTTAAGTGTTCAGCCTATTTCAAGACTTTCGGTGATTGTAGATGCCTTTATGGTTCGCGGGAATGATGAACAAGTGAAGAAGATAGAAAAATATGTTTTGGAGAGATACATGGCCGTGTAAAGTGCTACATGCTCGTGTCTTGACTTACACAACTGTGTAGATCAACTGTGTTAGTCTCTGTAAACGTGTTAAAGAACATGCAAAGATTAAAGACATACATGATCGCATATATGCTCGTGTGAAGATACACGACTACGTGTGGAGACAGTATAATTCTCTATAATGGTGTAAATTACTAGTAAGGCAGTGTTGAAAATACACGATCACTTGCACTACCATGTAAATGATTGTATACAGTATAAAAACAATTTTTCCGAGATAACCGCGACGTCAAGAGGGAGGAAAAAGGGAGAGAGGGTAAAGGGCTCGCGAAAGTTGATAAAAAGAGAGTGCAAAATCGTTGAAAGATGCATTGAAACTATAATTCACAATTCCATAAGTTTTCTTTTTGGTCAGAACAGAAGCATGCATTTCCTTTATTGAAAAATTATATGAGACATAACCCTTTTCTTTAGTAAAATCAAAGTATGAAAGTTATTTCAAATAGCTATGGAAATGGCTAATTCAAATTCAACAGTGCAAGATTACTAATTGGTTCCCATAAAACAGCTTTCGCATCATTAATCTTCTCAAGTGGGCATGAGTATCCGTCCTTATCTTTGTAGAAGTAATGGAGTACGTGACTCTTCCTCCAGAACAGTTCCTTGCAAGCTTTTGGAATCACACTTCCTTCACTATGCAACACCATTCTCAACAACTGTCTCCTGTAACTCTCGATCAATATTTTGGTCTCTTCAATGGATTCTTCTTCTGTCATACTTCCATTAATCAATCGTAAAGATACACTGTTTACTTTACCCTGAGC
>JANZLH020000079.1:1696580-1709356 GCA_026770325.2 Erythroxylum fimbriatum | reverse complement strand
CAGAAAATCATATTCAAAATCATAGACATAAAAACATTTACTTATTTACCATATTTTCTAATAATAGATAGTCATAAGCAAAGATGAATCACTTTCAAAAACCATAGTAAGAATTCAACATTCAACGCTTTTACTCATGATCAATTGATATTTGTCACCTTTAGAAACTGAGCAATCTAGATGTAGACTTGGAAAATGTGTTTAAATAAGATGTATTCATTGGTACACTCAAATTCCATTCAAAATCAAAACATTCCACAACTTTGGAAATCATTTTATTTCTCCATCACTATGGGTCATATGCAAAATCATGAATCAAAGGATTTTTTAGTGTTGTAATGCAGGCAAAGGTTAAGGTGAGAGGTATTTGGGTAAAGTAGCATAAAAGTCATCAAAGTCAGTGAAACAAAAGTAACACTAAATGTAACATCAAGCGCAAAAACTAACATTCATTCAAAACTGGGTACCAACAGTTACGATTAATACAAAAGCTATATTTCATAGCTCAAATTCAAGCTCTCATACACGAACCACATCAACCATATATCACTTACAAAAGTAAATCATAAAAAAGACTTTGTAACCATAGGGAGTGCCTTAAAAGAAACATCTAACTAATATGCATTATATTCAAGCCACCCATATCATACAACATTAGTAGGAGACATTAATCATAAATAACTTTGCAAAACATTTGCATTTCCTCCTTGATAATTTTATTTACTCATATATTATTTTAATATTTTTTTATTTTTCTTTTTTATTTTTTCTTTTTTCTTTTATTTTTCTTTTTTCATATAAACATTAAAAGAAGCTACATCAATATGGGAGATTTATTGATAAGCCATAAAATAGCATCTGAACTATTATAACCATTCCACTCATATGCATACCCCCACACTTAGAACTTTGTATATCCACAAACTCAACAATCAATAAATGCTCCACTAGCTTTATGATTTAGGTAGGAAAGTTGGTTAGGTTTAAAGTATGTAATGTGGTTAGTACAAAAAGAAAGGCTAATACAGCTCAAGGGAACTTAACAAATGAAAACTCATATCAATGGGTAGGCTATTTGGCTAATGTATCTTAGAAAAACAAAGAATGCCTAATCATTTTTATGTTAATGAATATGATAAAAATGTGGTCTTGAACATAAAATTAAAGCAAAGTTAGGATGTACATATTATGAGGTCATATATAAACAAAAGACAATGAGCCTGATATGGATGAGTCAGTCTAATAAGGTTTAAAATCTCACTAGCTTTTGTCTACCACTGGTCACTACTCTTCTAAAGATGATGCACATTGACCAATCACAGAAGTAAAAGTACATGCTCAAGTTACCATGGATTCTTCTAGTCAATTCACTCTCTAATCATGACTATATAATCTTAGAAGTAATAGGAATAAGAGAAATTGTTTGTTTGTTTGTTTTATTCCCTCTCTCATTTTGTTGAAAACTTAAAAACAAGTAAGAACAAACAAACTTAAAAAAAATAAGAAAAACAAACTTAGAAACACACATGCATATAAGAAAGAAATGTGAAAATGTAAAGAAAAGAAATAAACTTCTCTTGGGTTGCCTCCCAAGAAGTGCCTTTGTTTAGTGTCGCTGGCTCGACTTCATACTTTCCTCCTCGCATAAAAAAATTATGGTCTTTAGGTGTCACAGTTTAAGCTTCATCCACGTGAGGTTGTTTAGGATAGGGCCTAAGTTGATGATCATTAACCTCCAACGTCTTCCCTATCTTCATATTTCCAATCTCTACTGAATCCATGCACTCTGGAAATATCTCGAATATTTTTTAACCTTTTTCTTCTTCGTTTACTTTCTCCAATCTGCTATGTAAAGGTGAAGGGTTGGTCTTAAAAATAATTATAGACTCAGTACTCACCTTTGAGTTGAATGATGTATCATTTTCTACTTCAAGCTCCTTCTCCACTTCCTCTTCTTCACAAGCAATTCCTTGAGTTTTCTCTCAAGATGCTCGAGCTTCTTCTCACTCTATAAGGTTTCTCCACTAACGTCCACTGGATATACCTTGGGTTGATATGGCTGCTCCTCTTTGCTTTGTGATGCTAAGTCGTCAAGAGTTTCCGTCATTTGACCCATTTGACTTGCCAAGTTCTGGAGTCTAGACATTGTATCTTGGTGGAATTGCATCATTTCTTGCTGGAACTGTTGGAATTGCTGTTGTACACCCTACTAAAACTGTAAGAACTACAGTTTGCCCTATTGAAATTACAAAGTATTAGCATTCATAATGTTAATAGTTCTTCTAAAGATGTATATGAATTTTGTTGGCTCTCTAAATTTTGGAAACTAGACCAAAATTGCCTTTCATCCTGCTAGAATTGTAGAGTTTTAGCAGCAAAATCATTAACCAATTCTTTCATAGATAGACGTGAGTCGTAATAACAAGCTTATGGTCTATATGGGAATTGATATGCATCCTACAAACTATCATGGAACTAATTTGTTGATTATCCCATTGATAAATAAAATTAGTATGATCTTTCCGAACTTGGTTACAAGATTGGGAATATAAGTTATAAACAAAAATTATTTCCATCTATGAATTTATTAACTTTTTCTAACATACTAACACTAAACAAAAAGTGAAAAGATCAAGAAATAACTAAACATAAACTAATTACAAACAAATATGTACAAAATATCAATTAAAATCAAGAACAAAAACAAAAACACCGCACTACTGGTAACGGTGCCAAAATTTGACGTAGTACATCGTAACACTACTCAAAATAACTAGACCTATAATTATAGCAGTGGTGAGTTTATGTTGATCTCACATAGAGTGTGTGTAAAGCTTTTGAAATGAAATCAATTAGTGTTTAGGTTCCTGGGGGGGGGGCTAGGTTTGGTTTGTTTTTCAAATAAGAAAATAAAATGAAACTAAACTAACGAAAGCAAGTTAAAGAAAACATTCAAAGATGATGAAAAGTGATAAAATCGTTAGGGACTCAGTCATCGATTCTATCTCAACGTACACTCAATTAAACATTGTTCATTGAATTGTTGTTCTCTTACCTCTCTTAGCAATTATTAATTGTAGGTTAACGATAAGCTCTATTAACCCTGAATTTTCCTTAGGTTGTGTTTAATTAAGAGATGCCCATTAATTAAACCTAGTTATCAAACAACCTAGTATACGATCTCTAAATTTAATTGGATGCAGTCACATTATGAGTTAAAAAAACAAATTAATCAAGGCAACAACCACACAAGTTTAGGTCATTTAACCTATATTATGTTATCCCTAATGATTCAACACCAATTGGAAACACAACAATTACGGATTGTATCCCTAATGATCTGAAACCATTAGCTGCTCCAAATGAATCTCAACATACCAAATACAAATTATATTGAAGATTCTAGCAATACCCAAACACAACAATTATAGATTGTGCTTAAGATTCTAAAATGGGTTCATACATAAACAATCTAATGGTAATGAGAATAAATATCATTCATACATTAAAACCCAAATCCATAAACATCAGATAACATAATCAATACCTAAAGAGAGAAACTAAAAAAACAAAAGAAATGATTAACTAGATTCTTCGCCATTGATATCACCTACGAATCGAGTCGGGTTTTGGGTGAGATATCAAAAACTTATGGGGGCACCTTGCATAGGCGTGAGGGTTGTCTCGCGCCCATACAAGGTGTGTCATGGGCATGAGACATCATGCCCATAAGCCATGTTCTACACTCTTCATTCTTCATGTTCTTCATTTTATGTATTTTCTTGTCTTCTTTTTGTTCTAATCCTTCTTCTTCTTGCTCCATGATGACAAGTGAGTGTAAATCTTTGAAAAACGACTTAAATATATTGCTTTTGACTTACTTTAGCTCATTTGCTTTCAAATTATACCTAAAATCAAATATGAACTAAAGGGAGTGTTTTAAACATTTTAAAGCATTAATCACTAAGTGTCATGAATTAAATGTATCAGTAACTAACACATATTAACATTACAAGCATAATGATCTTACTTAGCAATGCAACACGAATAGTTCCAATACAAATAAGAGACAACTATCCATACTATTTGCGACCCTTTTGGATGAAGATATTGGATACAATTTTAATTGCTTCAATAATTGAATTATATTAGGACTTCAGTCTTAAGAGAAATCATTGAGCATGGAATTATGAGAGGGTCAGCTTAAAAACCATGAAGTACTATAAATGCATGATATTATTAATTTGAAAGCTCATATTTTAATGGCTGATCCTTAAAATTGATATGGATTTCAAGACTGTTATGAGGTTCAAGAGCTATAACTCTTTCTTAATTACTATAGCTTTAATTTTCTCTAAAATTATAATGTAATGAAAAAATCTCAAAACATGACAATAAAACAAATAATAAAGTTCCTACGAATTACATAGCTCAAAATAATTCTTTTCCTACTAATGAAAATTTGATATCTCTTAATTTCTCTTCCCAAATCCTATTCAAACTTGTGAGCAATGATGAAAAATAATGTCTTTTGGATGTTCAAAATCAATCTTCTATTCAACTACAAACTTTTTGGCTATATTGATGGAATTAATCTTTGTCCATCATAAGTTGATCTTAATATTACTTTTGGACATGTCAAGATTGCCTTGTACTTATTGGTATTCAAGCTACTATCAATAGTACAATTAATCTAATAATAATAATTGTACCACTTCAATTGATGCCTAAAAAAAATTAGAAGCGAGTTTTGCTAATGACTTTAATTCTCAAATGCTCTCACTCTTGTTTTCTCTTATTTCCAACAAAAAGGAATATATATATATATATATATATGTCCTTTGAAGAACTTATGGGAAGTTACATGATGAATAAAAAATTTAAAATCATAAAAATTTAAAGGAAGAAAATGAAGTACAAATCACAACCCAATTCAATTAGAAAGGTAGTAGTATTTTTAGTACATTTAAATATTATGATATGAATTCAAATTTTTAGTACATTTAAATATTATGATATGAATTCAAATTTTATAAAAATTATAAGATTGAAGACACATTTTTTTATCATCAATAATCACCAAAAGCTCAACTAAACAGAAACTTAGTTCATATCTTATTATTGTACATAATCCTATTTCAAATTTCAAAATTGTACGTTTTCCTGTTATGAGTTTTATTGAAACACATACTCGTTACCTTATCGGAAATATAATTTTTCAGTTTCAAGGAATCAAATTTGAGTTAACTTTGGCAAAGCTCCTAAGATTTTATTTTAGATATTTTCAGATAATGCTGAACCTACACATTCAATATATCATCTCCATTTTGAACATATTTTGGTAATATTAGATTTATATATCCATGGTAATACACTTATTCAAACATAAGAAGAAGAAAAAGTTCAAGCCAAAACATTTAAACATAGTAGGAGAATGAAATAAAGATAGATATGCAACTTTTTTATTTGATCATTTCCTTAACTGACAAAAAATATAGTTTCACCAATTAAGAATTTGCACAACCGAGCAGCCAAGTAGGACCGTCCAAAAATGGTATTGATTGTAATTGTAGTTGATTAGGAAAGGAGCAATGACAGCACTGGAGACAACTTTGAAGTCATCCGCACAGCTGTTATATTTGAAGATTCATTCTTAAATGAAAATAAGGAATATTTTGGGGTACTATTAAAGTGTCAAAGTTCAAGCACTTATAAAACTAATTATTCTCGTTATTATGAATTTTTTTTTCTTGACATTAAAAAATAGGCAGTGTTTTGAAAATTGGACCGAACCGATTGATCGGATCAGAGAATCGGTGAATCGGAGCATAAAATGGTCCGGTTTAATCCGTATTTTTTGTGAGTGATTGACCCGTTCATTTTGTGATTGGACCGGTAAAAACCGTTGAATCGATGAAAGAAAGAACCGACCGATCTTTTTAAAATGCCTTGATTTTGATAATTTCAACTTGAATGAATATTATGATTATTGATCTTTTTTTAATCTTTTTAATGAAATATGAATAGTGAACTTTGTTATCTTATTTTGTGTTGTGTTTGGCAATTTTTTTTTAAAATTGTATATTTTGAAGTTTAAAGGTTTAAGTTTACAATTAGATAAATATATAATTAAATAATATGTTTTTATCTTATATATATATAATGTATAAAATAAAAATTTATATATTTATTAATCACCGATTCAACTACGGTTGAATTCTGATTGAACCATTAACTCTTGAATCAGTTTCTTCTCCGATTCAATCACCGGTCCAATTTTTAAACATTTAAAACAGGTAATGTTGACAGTTTATGATCGAGTGAAATGGAGTACGCAATTTCATACCTATCCCTATTTAGATAATAATTGGAATAAAATATTAAAGATACAAATGATAATTGATATAACTTTGCCGCGTATAATTCTGTCCATAATAAAACGTGTGGCCCAAAATTACATTGGAAATTTCAAGACGACCAGGTTATTATTATTATTATTTTTTCATGAACTAAATGCCATCATCGCAACACCATTTTTTTAACATCTAAAGTATTCATCCGCTTCTCCCCCACCCTCTATTCCCTCCAGTCCGAACACTGAAACCCCACAAAATCTAACGCACACAAAAGCAGGACACACATGGCCATGTTGGAAACCTCACCCACCACCGTAGCTACTTTGCTTGTGCGTAACCTCGTGACCTTCGTGTTTTTCTACGCCGACAAGTCGCTTCTTAACTTATCCGAAAGGTTTAAACTCCTTGAACATCTCCGGTATGTTATCACATCTTTTTTCCTCTTCTTCCTTAGGCTGCTTCCTCCTTTTCTCCAATCTTTTGACCTCAACGTCCTGGATAACCGTCCACTTAAGCAAACCAAGTACGTCAACTACGCGCCCGTGAACGAAGATTCAGGTATCGCTAGAGCGCTGTCCCAGTTGTTGATGATCGTTCATGATATTCCGGTCACCTCCAGAAAGTATGAAATCGTTAGATCTTTAGCAGAGAGGCTTATAGATGAGAATCATAAAGAGAACGTTGAGGCCTTACGTGAAGTCAACCGAAGCGTTCTATCGGTGGCGTTTTCGAGGACTCTCGGTCAACTGGCGGCAGACATGACGGACCTAGGGTTGGACAGGGTGGAAAGTGATGGTAACACAGTTTCTGGACCCGTTCCGTTTCGGTTGAGCCGGATTTTGAGAGCGTTTCGGTATGTTGGACAGGAAGGGTTGTTTTGGGGTAGGAAATCAAGGGAAGAGATGAACCGAGCTGGGGGTTCTGCTGAGAAGCTGGTGGCTGAGTTGCTTTGGTTGGCTGAGAAAATGGCGTATTGTGGGTTAGCAGAAGAAGCCATTAGTATGTGGGCAGCGGCATCTAATGTGGCCTGGCTCGCTCTTTCGGCTGAGCCGCGACTGCAGGGTTCTTTGGTGAAAGTTTCAGGTATATACATGTCCGTCTTTTTCTGACGTAAAGGAATCTTAGGTGCCCAAATATCACGTCTTTTCCTTTTTGTTTTTTTTTCCGGTACTGCTACATGATCTCTTTGATACGTAAGATGATATTAGTAATTTCTTTGTTTTGATGATCATACGGACACGTCTTTCTTGTCCCCGTATATTCACATCATAGATGATCGAGGCAAACCATGCCATATGAATGCGGTGTCATTTTAAGGTTTGTGTATAAGTTTTATCTTCATCTAATTACTTATGGTATAATATATACATAAAATTATATTCCTTTATTTGTTACGAAAAACTCAAAATTTTAATTTTTTTTGTGTTTTCTCGAGTTGGATTAATGTTAGTTTCTAAGATGTTTACGCAAAAGTTACGTCCGCCTCGAATTGGTCCAGGTCAATGAAATGTGTTAAACGTCTTCACGTAATGGTTGGTCTTGGCACAATCTTGTGTCAATTTCCGACGTCTCCCCAACAATATTTCAAGTCATGCAATTAGCTATAATTTTGGCCGCACAACTAGGTACAGGTTGTTATTATAAATTCAACAATCTTTTATTATTTCCTATCATTTTTATTTAAATTTTTTGAATGGAAGGCCTATACTTGCTAATTCCTCCTTTTTATGTATACGTCAAGGTTTGAAGACTTCCAATCTTTCCAGTATGGGTTTCTAATTATTTATTAGTTATATTCAGTTATTATGATCCACATTGTGTTCTTTATATAAGCGATAAGCTATTTAATTTCATGTAGCTTTCTACAGTTCCACCTAAAGTACTGTCATTAGTTTCTTTTCGACAGTCTCTTTCATTGTTGAAGCTCATGAATGCATCTTGTCATTTGGATTTCATATCCCATACAAGCGCAGGAAAGATTTGCAAGAAAGAAAGGCATTTCACAACACTTCCACTTATTCGCATAAGTTTTCTAATTGCTCAAGATTTTGTACAGCATTCCTGTTAAAGCAAGCTAGGAACCTGGGCCACGAAGAAACTGAGGAAGGCAAAAGAGAGCAACAGAGGCAGACCAAGGTGAAGATGTTAGTGTCCTGGATGCCATTGCTATGCAGAGCAAGCAATGGAACAGATGCTCCGGTCCTCAACGCCAGCGAAAGAAATGAACTAGAGAGAGTCTTAGAAGAACTAATAGAGACGCTAGAACAAGAAGAGGATCAAGAACAAGTGCTGTCATTGTGGCTTTGTCACTTCACCTATTGTCCATCTTCTGACTGGCCTAACCTGTATGCCTCGTATGCCCGCTGGTGCACTGCTTCTCGCAGGATGTTGATTCTTCAGTGAATTAAGACCATGAGATTTGTATACCGAAGGAAAAAACAGATTATAGTTTGTATTTTAAAATTAATATGTTTATTTGAAAGAAGTTGCAGCTGCCTTGAGAGAAGTTATCTGTTCCTCTGAATTTATTATTGACATTTCAAGTTTCATCATGCAATTTTATTTAAACACACAAATAAAAGCAAAATTATAAAATTTGAACAAAATGCTTAAAATTAAATCTGTTTACAAATATAAGGTACAATCATTTTAATGTAAGTAATTTTTCATTGTTTAAAACAAATTTTCATAATAAAAAAATGTTTGCTATTCTATGAATTTTTTTTTGGAATTCGTTATTTTATGTTGTTTTTTTGAAAAGTAAATGAATAATAGTAATATATAAAGGTTTGTACAAATATGATCACGCCTCGGTAAAAAAGCTCAGTATTAAAACTAGTCACTCAGAAGAAGTCCAAATGTAAGTATAAAGAGAGAGAGAGTTAAAAACAAGCGTGTTTCACAGTCAGCAGAAAACTCCTTCGGGGTTACAGAGGACCATAGCCTTCTGTAGGGCACCAGAGGTGACATGAATCTTCCCCGGAGACCCTATTAGAGACGAAAGGTATTTTCAATTAATTTGCTCCTTTCCAATTATGTTTTCCCCTACGATTGCATGCCCAGTAGAGAAAACCCTAAACAGTTAGATTAGTTTCTATGAGATTGCTAAAATCTCTTCCACAATCTGTCACAAATGGGGAAAATATAAATTGTTCCCTAATTTTCATCATCAATACATGCAGCAAAGGAAATTAGGCAAGCCACATGGTTTTCCTTATTTGTATTTCAATGATGGATTAACCAAAATAAGATATCCGGGAGATTGTCACTATGTAAAATCCAATGACATTTACATTTAATCCAGGACCATAATGTTTTGGAGAAATCACATTAAAAAAATGATCCTTAGATTCCAAGCTAGAGTCACATATAATACATCTTAGGTCATGATTTAGATAGAGAAGCCTGTTTATAGTACTTAATATGTTTAGAACCATTAGCTAGAGAAGAAAAGAATTACCTAGCATTAGGGATTTATGTCAAACCATTTCATGCTAGTTCACCCTTTGGCCTCCTTGTGTTGATCAATTTCTACAAAATTTGATGCTGAATGTACCAATAGGCTGGTTATACCACAAATAGGAATCCTACAGAGAAGAATTAGGCTAATAATTGGGCAGCAGATGTTGCAATTTTGTAGGAAAAGAGGTCCAACGATTCCCAACTATTATAGAATAAACTTTAGCATCAAAAGGGAAGTTGTTCCAACACCTTACTGCCTCAGGTATTCTAATAATAGGACCTAGACCACTCTAATTATCAAACCATAGTGGGCTTTTCTCCCATTTCCAATGTGACAAAAGGTGGTATTATTCTCTAAACTTCAAAAGTTGGAAGAAGTATCATGAAAAGGTGTAGTATTTGGTTTATTACCTTAAAAGACTCACTTATGGTACTTCTCCCAATCAATTATGAATTATCAGATTATTAGTCCTAGACGATCTTAGGGTTGATTACTCTCTCTCGAGTTATAACCATTAACCCTAAATTATAAACCCTAATCAGATTATGACAATTTCTCAATTTACAATCTATCCAAAATCCTAATTAGAACTGAAGTTGTCCAAAAAAACTATCAGGAGCCTATGCGAGATCTCTCTTTACTCAATTACCGATTTGATTAATTCCTCATTCTTATTAAATCACCTAACTCTCGTTAGCCTAATTTAATTATTTTTCATTTGATTCACTCTCACGGTCTATTACCGAATTATGCAATCATAGAAATCAATCACAATAATTCAAATAAATATAAAACAATCAGATTTTATTAAATCAACGATAAAAAAAAACTCAAAGGTGAGTATATAATATCTCAACATTCATAATCCTATCATCAAACTGCTATTTTCAATTCTATACAATAATAAAAAAGGAAAATAACAGGAAATACGATTCTAAATAGAGACAGGAGGTAGCAATGTCGGAAACTTCTAATCCAGAAAGTACGTTGATATCGGCTTCTTCTCCACTTCTCTCTTCCTTCTTTTCTTTCTCAATCTCTCAACAAATCTCTCTAGGATTTCTCTCCAAAAGTGGCTGATGCAAAAGTTCCCTTATCTTCTTTGTCTTATTCTTTATATACCTTTTGTGTTCTGGGCAGCCCTAGGATTTTTTCGTGGTTCAAAAGGTCTAAAAACTTCCTAAAAACTTGACATTTTTGAGTGTTTGCGCGTCTGTCTCGAGTGTCTCCGAAATTTCTCCATTCTTCGATATTGACCTTAAAACACCAATAAATCAAGATATCTCAAAGACATAATAAATAAGCTCAAAGACTTGTACTAACCCATAAAAACATGTAAATACAATTAATTAACAAACTAACACAATTTTCACTTAAACACATACTAAACAATTAAGTTAACAATTAAATACATATTAAACTAAGCCCTAAAACATGATGAAATTTATACTTATCAACATCCTTACACTTAAATGTTTGCTTGTGCTCAAGCAAACAAAACAATAAACACACAAAAATTCACACAACATACAATGCAATAATGAGAGAATGGCTTCAACTTCATGAAATAAATTTAATTTTAAACACAATTATTCGAGTCATTTCAAATCATTAACATGCAAAATTCACGTCTTAGGGCTTTGAACTAAATATACATATTAATCCAAACTCAAGTGTTAAATTGTTTACCCTTTTCAATTTCATACATACATTAATAATTCTTTGGTCATTCAGACTCTGTTACTACTCTTAAGTACATTTTCATGAAAAGTTAAACTATTCTAAGTTTGGTAGATTTTTATTTGAAAATATTTTTTTTTACTTTTTTGTGAACATGAACTTAGTTTCTGTTTGGATGAACTTATATTAGTAGAGTTTTTATCAGTAGAGCTTTTCTGAGAAGCCAGTTGACTGTTTGGCTGTCAATTAAAAAATAGCTTTTTAAAAAGAGCTTCGACAATAGACTGTTTGACAAAATAAAAATAAAAAGCACTTTTATTAATTTTAGCTATATTTTATTTTGCAATAAAAATTATTTTTGCATAAAATAATATTTAAAGTATGTTAAACAATATGCAAAACACAATATATTAGGTTTACATTTGATTTGAAAGAATTTAACTTCTATTAGGTCTTTCATGAATGAAATGAGTTTACATTTACTTTACAATTGTTTGACAAATTTACTTCTATTTAAATTGTGACATCAATAATTTCATGCTTGAATGACTTCAAATTGATACATGTATCATGCAGACACTGCTGTAGACTTTGAGGTTTAATTCACACCACTATAAGAGATGTCTCATTTACACCTTACGATTACTTATTTCTTAGATAATCATCTTGTAGGAAATTTTAGATAACCATCTTGAAGGAAATTATTTAAAGAGATGTCTCATTTTCCTTAATATTAAAAATAAATATTAAAACATATAAAAATAAATATTAAAACATATAAAAGCTAAATAATACAAGAAGATTTTCAATATGTTCCGTCGCCTCATTTATCTCGTTATTTTATAGTTCGTCTAAATGATTTTCTTCAACGTCTTCATTTTTATTGATTTCTTCATTCAATGTAGAAAGTAATTCATCATATTCATCATAGGGAGAAACTCTTTAATTTCTTCATTATATTCATGATTATTGTCATAATCATTATCAGAAGATGACATCTGTATCAAAATATATAAAAAATAAATAATAAGCTTATTGTATGACAAGGTAATATAGCAATAATCATAACACAATAATAATAAAGTATACGAAGATGGAAATGTGGACCCTTCACGAAGGGTATTCTGGTACAAGATGGTGGCCTCATTGATGCACTCCCAATCTGCAACTTCATTGTCTCTAATCTCTTTCTCATTCAAAGGCCTTAACCTGACTAAAACAAGAATCTTCTCCTCACAAGCATGTGCCATCTGCAGATTTTCAAGGTTTGGTAGTTG
>JANZLH020000079.1:1650030-1660388 GCA_026770325.2 Erythroxylum fimbriatum | reverse complement strand
GAGTTCAAGCATGTGACTGTTTTGTGTGGCACACCACGGAACAAATTGTAAGTAAATTTTTGGGACGTTATGAGAATTTAAATGAATTGATGATGTCTAATAAGGGTTTTATGATGTTAAAAAAAATTAGTGCTCATGTTTCATTATTTTCGCAAGAAGGTTGGGTTCTGGAAACGGGGGCCAACAGTGCAAGTGTATGATGTATGAAAGGTTGTGTGAAAATATGTATGAAAATATGTATGCACAGATCAAAAAGCAATCAAGAGAAATGGTCAAAGCTGTGTAGGTGCAAAAATGCTAAGTATGAAAAATGCAGAAAGTTTAGTTTCCTTTTGTTTGTATTTTAACAAAATTTTTAACACTCTATATAAAAAATGATATCCTATACGATTGACAAGTATGAAGCTAACTAACTTGAATGCAATCAAAAGAAAAGGCTCTTAACCTCACTCAGCAGAAAAATGACAAAAGTTAATCTAGAGAACCAATTACTTGGTTCCCCGGTAACGGTGCCATTTTGATTCGAACCTTAATTCTTACCCTTGGAGGTCAAATAAAAAATAATCCAAGGATTGCAATACAGGATGCAACCTCAGGTCGTTTCAATTAATTGGAATCTAAATGAATGAACCTAAGTTAACTATATGTCATGCTGTGCAGACTAATTGGAAAAGGGGGGGTTTGTTCTTTGAAAACATCAATTGAACTAAAATGAATTGTAAAAATTATGTAAAATGCATTTTTGGATTTTTGGGAATAGAAAAACGGAAAGATTAAAACTAGTGATTAAACAAATGGTATAATCCTCTTGAAAATGAGCTTTGGCCATCATAGTTTGAAGTTGATTTTTATGGATTAGAAATCACTAAGCTTAAAAATGAAAATCTTAAAGGGCTTTTTAAGTCCAGGATCTTGATCAATAGGACTCCATTTCTCAAGATCCCGTTAAGCGCTCTTAGTGTTTGTAGTGAATAAGTCCATGCAACAAGTCGCTTTGGAATCTAGAATCAACTTAATATCAAACACAACTATGTAAGATAAAAGAGAATCAACAAGCTCACAAATAGACATATATGAGACTTCATATATTTAAGCTCAAAGTTCTACATAAACAAATCTAAACCACACATTGAATATCCAACACTTGATTAAACTATAATCAAGTATATTCAACTACAAATCACAAATCATAAACCTAGGAATTTATAAACTCATAGTTGAACATGGATTAACTACTCCCCTCTTAAGCTCATGGAACTCCATCCATTGCTACATCTTTAAGAGGAAGGGGAAATGACTAGCCACACATAGCAACCGGAAGCTTCACAACTAGGAGAGAATCCAAGCTACCCATGATGGAAGTCGGCGATGAAAATGTAGGGAAAATGAGAGAGAGAGAGAGAGACAGTAAGATGATGATCATTATGATGGTGTAATCTCTGTGATAATAATGTCAGCTCAAAACTTATCCCGAAATAGTATCTTTTCAAAATGGGTTACTGGGTCGATTTGCATAGTTGGTAAAACTTCCAAAAATGGTTCAGGTCTTCAAAGGTTCACCGCGGCAAACTTTTCCCGAAAGGTTTTGTTTGGATTTTTTGGTTTCTTCGCCGTGGTGACGTGAACTTCACGCCGCAGAGAAATTTTCCCGAAATGTTTCTTCAAGAATCTGCTAATTTCATCGCAGTGAAACATAAGTTTGTCGCGGTGACCTTCAAAGATTTCTGATTTCGCCGCGGTGAAACATCATTCTCGCTAAGGCGAACTTTGCCTATTGCCTCGTTGACTTGTTTTCTTATTCTTCACTCTTTGGATCCACTTCTTGAATATCCTAAAACGAAAAAAAAAGTAGTTTGCAGTATCAATTGTTCTAAAAATCAATTTAGTGAAATTACTAATTATTTGTGACAATTTTACCTTCAAACTACATTGACTCAAAACAAACACTCATGAGCTAAATTAAGCACAATATCCAACAATAAGAGTCAAAAAGTATATCAAAAGCCAAAAATTGTCACCAAATGATATAGGAAACTTGGGTTCAATCAAAGGGCTCTAATGATGATAGTGAAATATGGCGACCACCAACAAAGCAAAATACAGAGCCTAGGAGGCGTAAACCTTGCATTGCGTTTGCTGCAGAAAGAAGAAGGCAGAGAGAAGAACCTAATTTTGGGTGGGAAGAAGGCAGAGAGAAGAAACCAAAGAAGAAGAAACGTTAGAGAATAAACCAGCAATGGTGGGAAATGAAGGCGCGAGAACAAAAAGTTACTTTTAAATAGCCAACAGTGATATTTTATTCAACAAAACGCTGTGTTTTCTATTTCATGACATTTTAATTAAAAAACGTAGCAAAAAGTTTTGCAAATCCATGAATTTTCATAAAACGTCATGGAAAATTTAAACTTTTCGTGACATTTCTTTCACATTTAGTGATGTTTTATCAATAAAATGTCGTGGATTGTGTTGTTTTCTTGTAGTGTTTTAATGCGATGATTATTCTTCTAAGATCATTCTGTTAGGTTTGTCTATTGAATCCCATTTCATTGTAAGTTGTAAAGTGTTTGGAGCTTTTTCCATACATGGGATGTGTAATTACAATGAAAGAACAAATTTTTATGAGTATTTAACTTAGAATTGTAAAGGAAAAAAGTAGGATTAACTGAGGGATCATATTTGGTTATGTCTTTAGTTATAGGTCTCTACTTGATTGGCGAATACAATATGAAAGATACTTTGTGATTATTGGTAAGAAACTAGACCAACTTGTACCAAGTAACTATAGGAGGATTGATCCTGAGCAGTTTTATTTAGGTCTTATTAGTAAGGCTCAAGTTCTGGGCATGAGCAGTAAAATTATCCCTAGCTCCTAAACTGGGGTTCTAACCTAGTAAGTTGTTTATTGTAGAAGAGAACCATTTAATATTAAAGGGAGGTCAACACCATGTATTCCATCTGATGAATACATCAAATTTTGCATATTCTAAAAGGTTAGCCATTAGTTCTGTTAAGTAAACAAACTTATAAAGGGGACCTTATGAGTTCCAGTTATCAAAATAAAATTAGGTGATTTCTTTATTCCCTATGATGCTCTCAATATTAAGACTTATGGTATCCATTAAATTCATTATTTGCCTCAAAAGAATAGGAAATATGGTCCTTGATTTTGACATTTCAAAAACTTTATCCTTTTAAGAATTGTAAGTAAACTCATTGAATTCAGAGAGAATTATCTAAAAATAGTTGTTATATTCTCTTTATTAATAATATCATATTCATAATGTTTAAAGATTTAATTTCCAAGACACCTTTTTTATTTGAAAAACATAACTTTGATTATTTGAGTTTAATCTCAATTGAATCATTCTAATTATTAACCCCTAAATTTTTTTTTGTGAAACAAAAGTTGGTATTTACACTATTTACTTCACCATTTTTTATTAATATTCTTTTAGTTCATTCATTCATTTATCATCTATAGTGATGGATTAATCTTACTCACAAAAACTTTGCACAAACATATACTACAATTTTGACAATGAATTTAGGTAGATCAAACATATAACATTTCATTTGTTTATACCAAAATTGCTAATAAAAGTACATTGCTTAACAATGATACTTTTTTTCATCAATAATTATTTTATTTAATGATTGAATTATATCTTTTTCTCAAATTGTTCCTTGTGTTTATTCTAGAAGTTTATGCTCATAAAATACTATATTTGATAAAATAATAAGAACTTCAATATAGATAGATCTTATAAAAATTGAAGATATAGAAATTATTAATTGGAGGCTCAAAGTAGGTCATACACAATAATGTTTGATCCAAGCTTTTAGGTAGCATTATGAAATGATTGAAATAATATCAAAATATTGTACTTTGATTCTTATGTTTTGAATTGAAAATTATACAAAAATTTGTAAAAATGAATGCATAAAAGACAAGATAGTAAACATAAGAAAAAAATACAAATGAAGACATTAGGCTAAATTTTAAAGTAATTCTAATGAATCAAAAGTGTTTTAAAAATTGAAATGATCTCTTTTTAATATTAAACGTTAATATTCTTAATATGTAAAATCGTTTTATTCTCATGAAACCTTTTCTTTAGTTAAGTAACTAAAACAAAGCTTAACATTAGAGAGATAAGCTCTAGTTTCTTTTGCATGACTAGCTTCTTTTTTAAGCTTTTTCATCTCTTTGTGATCTAGTCCTCAACTAATATATCTAATCTCTTTCTCCTCTGACAGTTAACCTCCTTTCTTCCTTATTTACCTTTCCTTTAGATTCCTTCTTCTTCCTACCTTGGAACCTTAGTCTCCTTACTTTCTTTGTTCCCTTTATGGCTTTCCTTGGCTTCCTTTTTTCTTTAGTCTTTCTCTTATCTTTTCCTCCTCCTTTCCTGAGTTTATAAGCTAGTTTTTCCTTTTGTTCTTCTACTCCTTTCCCATTAATTTTTCCCTCCCAAGCATTCTTTTTAATCTTTTCATATTTTTCCTCTTTTCTCAGTGTTTTCCTCTTTTTAGTAATGTAGAGCAATGTGTCTCTTTCCTTAAAGTGAACTTTCTACTTTTTGTTTTTCATTCCATCTTAGAACCTACTTCATCCTCCCTTATCCTTATTGCCCTGTCTAGGCCTTCCTCTCCTATAGCCTTACATCATCCATTAACCATTGAGGTTTAGCTTAAACATTCTCACTAGAAACCTGGTCTAATGTAATTAGCAGCTCTTCCCTACTCTAAAGCTCCATTATTATCCCCCTCTTTACTTAAAGGTAGATATATAGTTACTTTAACATTAAATATTTTGAAAGAAGGAATTGATAAGTGGGAGGCTATTTTAATTGGTTTTTTCTTATATAAGCGACCATTTTATCCTCCTCAAAATTTACAGGCTCAGAATAACTAGAAGGTACTTAGTCATAAAGAACTGCTTGCCAATAAGAATATTTTTGTTCCTCTTTAGGCTTGACACATTTGTTCATGCACAAAAGATTATCAAAATGGGTCTATAGTTCTGTAATCGTAAGCATATTTTTATCCAAAGGTGGAGACTTGGGGCCAAATTAAAAAATCTCAAACAAAGGAAAAGAAACTTGTATTAATATTCACAATATTCCCTTAAAATATTGTATCAAAAATGGTTTAGCCATCTTGCTAGATATATTAGAAAGCCCTTAAGCCTAGAAGAGGCAATTGGTACTCTGAAAAGAGTAAATAATGCCAAAATTTGTGTTTTAATTAATAATTAACAAATCCTTCTTAATTCTATCCCCTAAATGCAAATAGATAATGAAGATCATTTCTTTGAGGATAAGGTAAGTATCTCATACACCTCGAGACTAAATAAAACTCCTTTAAAGAGTGGCACCTTAATGGTCAGAAATTTGTTACAGGATACTTCCAAAAGGTAATGAGTGTAAAAGCTTACATAAATAGCTCAACTAAGGAGAATGTAAATGAGTTTATGGTCAATCAAGAGATTGCCTCAAGTGGTGAAGTAATCATTATTTGACTTTTTTAAATTCGTATACCATAAGTATACAAATCATATCTTTATAATATAAATAATACCATACTCATAAGGATTGTTATTAGAAACCTTAGAATTTATGAAGCACTTTATTTAAAGTAAACAATAAAATAAGTGTGACTAGAAAATAAACTAAACTAGAGAAAATTGACAATTGAATAATCAAGGAACTAGTAGTGAACTTATGATAAATTAATGATAACAACTTAAGAATTACTTATATCTTTATTTTGATTTCACCTCACCTTCTTGATTTAATAATACTTGACTATAGCAATCCAATAGTTATGGTTACCCTCTATCGAGATATATTCAATTAATACCAATTGAAATAGATAAGAATAGAATTGTCACATCCAGATTTCTCAAAACCCTTTTTAACTATCTAATTCGCTTTGAAGCACTCCTATGGATAACTAACAAACAATTGAGATCTCTCTTTAATTAACTATTAATCTGATGTTTATAGGTCAACTATGCTTTCAACCCTAGTTGTGCAACATAACATAGATATTTCAACGTAATCCCTTGATTAAGATCACAGGTTAAAATATTAACCACCACAAAGTATGTTTCTATTAAATCAAGAACATAAAGGTTTAATAAACAATTTAAGAGTAATTCTTAAAACAAATTTAGTAATTCAAAGCTAAAATAGTTCCACAATTGTTCATAATAAACATTCAAGAACAAGGAAATGTAAGGATAGAGTAGCATATTGAATCTTGGATGTATTTTTCTTCTTGCCCTTGAGTTGGAAAATTCTACACCTTTGTTCTTTTGGAAATTTTGCCTCGTTGATCTCCTTGTTAGATGTTCCAATCACCTCTTTTGGTCTTTCTTTTGTAGTTAATACTTCTTAATCCATCTAGGGCTTTTTATAGGGTTTACTCACTACTCTTTTTTTCTAAAAATAGCTTTAAATCACCAAAAATACAAAAATCTCATGACTTGGAAATTCTACCTTTTGCACAATTAAGCATGTGCACAATTATGCACTATTGATTGGTATTAGTTGTATGTAAGTTTAATTATTTACCTCTGATAATCTGCAAGCACACGATTCGTTAGCGTAGTACCAAAGATGTCAATCCCACGAGGAGGGATAATCTAATCCTAAAATCTAAGGCCAGAAATAAATACAAAAAATTCAATTTGCACGAAACTAAAAATGAGAACTCAATTCAATCAATCAAATTAAATTAAAAATCAATCAAGGAAATTCTAATTACTAAGCAATTGCAACACACCTAAGAATCAACCAAAGGAAATTACTAATAGGGATAAAGGAAATTTTACCTATCTTCAATGCTAACCTAACTGATTATAAATTACTGGATTAATGGTTCTAGACGATTCTAGTGTTGATTACTCTCTCTTCAGTTATAACCATTAACCCTAATCAGATTATAGAGGTCGAAATCTCTCATTTTACAACCTTTCCAAAAACCTAATTAGATCTGAAGTTCTCTAATAAACTATCGAAATCCTATGCAAGCTCTCTCTTCACACAATTTACCGATTTGATTTAATTTTAATTTCTATTAAATCACCCAACTCTCGTTAGCCCAATTTAATCAATTTTCAGTTGATTCACCCTCTCAGTTATTATCGAACTATGCAATCACAAAATTAAATAACAACAAATCCAATAAACACGTAAACAATCAGATTTTATTAATTCAAGAGTAAAATTTTGAATGTGAGTTTAGAACATCATCAACCTTCTAGATCTTATCATCAACTATTCATTCCAATTCCATACAATAATAAAAATTAAATTAAATAAGAAATACAATTTGAACGGATAATGGGCGGCAGCGACGTTGGGAAACTCCTGATCTGGGAAGTATGTTGAGTCAGCTTCTTCTCCACTTCTCTCTTCTTTCTTGCCTTCTTCAATATCTCGATGAATTCTCTCTAGGGTTTCTCAAGGTGGCTGACGCAAAAGCTCTTCTCTCTCTTTTCTTATTATTTAAATATCCTTTTATGTTTTGAGCAACCTTGGGGTTTTTTGGAGAACCAAAAGGTCCAAAAAAATCCCTCGAATCTTGATTTTTTGAGTGTTTACGCGTCTGCCTAATGTAGGCCACAATCGTGGACCACATCTGAGCCTTTTGTCACGATCGTGGCTTATAGGGTCACGATCGTAGGCCACATCCGAGCCTTCTATCAGGATCGTGACATGTAGTCCACAATCATGGGCCGTTCCTTATGGTTCTATCACGATCATGGCATGCAAGTCACAATCATGGGCTAACTCTGGTGCTTTTGTCATGATCATAGCCTGACATGCCATGATTGTGGGTCGTTGTTTCGGCCCAAATGTCTTCGAAACTTCTCCATTCTTTGATATTGACCCTAAAATACTAGAAAACACATCAAGGTACCTTAAAAATATAATTAACATACTTAAAACACAAATAATTAACATACTAACACAATTCTAACCTAAATACATACTAAACAATTGAATTAACAACTAAACATATATCAAACTAAGCCCTAAAACACGATGCAATTTACACTTATCAATTATTTCTTGTATACATGCACCTAAACGATCACACAAATCTTGCACGATCGTGATAGAGGCTCCCTAGCTGCTCCAGCTTCAATCCTGTATGATCATGATAATCCTCTTCCTTTAGCTTTTTCTTCAACTTTTCTTGAACTTCCTTGACTCATCATCCAAACATATTAAATATGCCCTAAAATGTGCATTAAGAAAAATTCACAACCTAATCAACAATCTTAAAAAAACAAACACAAAACATTAACAAAAACATAAATTAAAGTCCTAACACATAATTACAACCTATTAAGACCCCTATTAACATATTCTACAATATAGAAAACCTACTTTAAAACACACCTATCAACTTCCCTACACTTAAAACTTCACTTATACCCAAGTAAAAGTAACACCACAAAATAAAAGAACACACACATATAAATCACACGATCATGTAACATTAAAAAATTGGCATAATGACATAAAATCTAATGAAATTAACTTACCCAAAAATACAAATCATTCAAAGTGATCCAAAACGCTAACTTATTCGATTCATATTCAAGAGCTTTGATTTAATATACATATCAACCAAGATATTAACACCTTATTCATACATCTATAACGCTTGTAAGCATAAACTAACTCTTATTTACCAATTTTAATTGGTAGGCCATCAATAAGTAACCACTTATGGAAATTTCTTGACACTTCACTAGAAGATCAATAGGCTTCACTTTTATTTAAAGCACTACAATTTTATATTTTATTTAACGATAACCAATCTTTGGATGCGAGGGTAAACACCATATCAAGAATAACCCTCGTTTATTTGACTAGGTTACATTCTTTCAAGCTTAGTTGGAGTGTCATTCTAGCCCTTTCATGTGAAGGAAAACATTTTGATTTAAATGTCCCCTATTACTCAATTATATCACAACTCACAATTGATTACAAACTTTATTTTTCAAAAAGGGTCAACATAATAGGAAATTTATTTAATTACATTTATTCAACTTTTTTATTATTTTTTATACTTTAATCATCTTTTCTTCCTAGTCAATACATTCCCATAAAAGACTACTAATGATTTTGACCAAACTAAAATGAAAGAATAGGTACAAATCACAATCAACATGCATATTCACCTAAAAAAACATTCAAAACACAAACTTCATAAGCTAATGCTTCTTCAAAAGTTAAGCTAATTCCTTTCAATTCTATGCCATTAATATATTAACATAAATACATACTTTACATAAGGAAACATTATATAATAAGAATTTGACACAATGAAAACATAATAAAAAATGAGAACAATGCAAATACAAAGTCAAACACAAATGATAATGCAAATACATAAACATCTCAATGTGAACAATGACATATAATTAAAAAACAAATATAAATGATGTAATAAAAATAAAAGAAATAAAAATAAGGCCAAGAGAGCTTATAGGGACTGTGGAGGTGATGGTGTTGGAGAAGGAACTTGGAAAATTTAGATCATAAAATAATTTCATTAATTTTTTCGCTTGGTAGTGATGTTGTCACACTGCTAATTTCAACTGTGCCTCCATTACGTCCATAAAATACTTTCATTAATGTTATGCCTCATTTAATTTATGCTTTTTTAAATTTGGGCCCTTTAAAAGGGATCGGTGTTATCATACAATTAGCTGACCGTACTAATGCTTACCATGATGGAGTAGTTGAGGATTTATTAGTGTAGGTAAATAAGTTGGTGTTTCCTTCAGATTTTTACATAGTGGTATGAATGATGAAACCTCATACGATCTGATACCTATTTTACTAAGGAGATCATTTCTTAACACAACCCAAACTAAGATAGATGTTTGTGAAGGAACCCTCATAATGGAATTCGATGGGGAAGTAATTCATTCTAAAATTTTTGATGCAATGAAACACCCTTAAGATGATCATTCTATTTTCTTTGTTAATGTGATTGGTCCCTTAGTGCAGGTGATTGAGCCAAGTTTACTTTATAAATTGGCCGTATTTTCTTAATTGTTTATGCACTAGTTGACTCCTAATTGACGACTTTTATGCTTAAATTGGTTCCTATTAGCAAGCTCTCACAATTTGCAAATTGTCAGTACATTGTCATAATTTGATATCAATCTCTCTATAATTTTCATAAGGACAATTGATACTGCTAAGTGTTTTATTTTGTAGGAACAAGGAGTCAACGACGAAAGAAGTCAACAGGTCGTGAGCATATGTCCATTCGTCGCGACGAGCAGCTCACTGCCATTCGTCGCAACGAAGTCAACTTGTTAGTCG